>JAQQRF010000897.1:0-45454 GCA_030523145.1 Trissolcus brochymenae
ATATTTATTTAAAACTCTTCAAAATTATCAAAACCGCGTGTGGAGTCATTGGCGCAAACGACGTTTTAAATATTAACGGGTGGGGGAACCAGGGGAAGTGGCGCTGTTCCATATGTGAAGGAAATCGCGTTCCTTTTGAGAGTGTGTTCCTTTTGCGGTGGTTCCTTATGAGAGGTTAGAGTGTACATTTAACTAATAAGTAAATTCTGGAGCTGACTCATGTTTACGAGGTAGCAGATCGAAACATGTTGTTCGAGTAAATAGTGAACTTAGGTCAAATGGATTCGATTTTAGTCTAAATAGCTTGAAATAAGTCAATTTCTTGTAAGTTCACGATAAACTTGGCTTCAGTTTAAATTTTTTTTGAGTATATATATCAAGAATCTTCCAGGCTACGCCGAACATTTCCATGAAACCTCTAGGTGAACTTTCAGAGTTCCACCTAGCAAAAAAGGGGGTATATATATACAGATGAAGGACGAAATTAAACTTTATCTGCATCATATGACCAAAAATGCGAGTTTTGGTGTCGAAGGTGCAAAAATAACTGCCCGAGCGAAGCAAGGACTAGTCAGCACCTCTTACTCCTGAACCAGTTTTTTTTTAGCAGGGCCGAAAAATAACACTTTCGAGACTGGTGGTAAAAAGATATTATAACTATGGAGGTATGTTTTATATGAAAAAATCCATTTAAAGTCTTATTCAAGCTTTTTTGAGATGGAGAGTGTACGTGAATCTGTCTAATCTACGCGTTTCTGATCCTTTTTTTTTTGGCATATAGGAGAAGTGTTAGGCCCAACGATGAGGTCCAAGCTATTTTAACATGATCAGCACATATGTGTAACCCGTATTGGAAATGCTTTACGGAATATTTACAGCAATGTTGAGAACCAAAAAATACTTTTTTAAATGAGCTCGTTTGTCTTTCTTTCAAGTTAAGGAGGAGAAAGGAGATCATTCCTGCTGAGATCTTTATAAATAAGAGGAATTGCTTTGATAACAGTTGTGTGAAGGGACGAATTGTGGGTGTGATTTTTGATTTTTGATATTGTACTTTTTTATCCTTCATTGATTTTCCAAGTCGACCCTATACTCTTCTATACATACCGAACTTGTACATTCTCTTTTAATATTGCGCCATCGACTCCATACATTCAAATACCTTTGTACGTTTTGCAAGTTCCATCACCAATGTAAGCTGAGAAATGCAATCCAAAAATTGACAAACAATTGCGGCTTTCAGGTAGGTCGAATTGAACATGACACTTGACACGGTCCTATTAGCAACAAACATGCACAGGTCAGAGAACGCAAAAAAACGCAACTCAGTGCATTATAGATTATAGACATTATACACATTAGTCTTGCCATTATACTCTTCGACTGCGCCCAAGGTTTGCTGCGCGCGATTTTAGCCTCTTGATACGCACCCTTGGCCAGCTTAAGTGATTTGAGATACGCAATTTGCGGATTCACGTGTTTGAAACACATCCGATACAACCGATGCTGCTAATCACCGGCAGTAGCGATAGCGCGTTATTCGTACCAATAGCCGATTTGATTACGCGTTTCAACGCTCGCGCATCGATATTAATGGCCTGACTTGGCTTCAGTCGACCTTGTTATAAGTCTTTGCGTTGATCATTTTTTATTACAATTCAAATTTTGCAATTTTGAGCAACATCAGAAGTAATTGGTTTTATAATATGTAATTGTGTGAAATGTCTGCAATTCTATATAATTTTTCAAAAATTCCAAGTTTTAGAAAATGAAAATTGGTAAATTATCAGCAACCGCCTCTGCGGCATGAATATGCAAATTCTGGTGAACAAAAATACGCGATTTCATAAGCCGATTAAAGGAAAATCGGTCAACATCTTGTACCATTTCTCAAGCGATTGACCCGATCGGTAGTGGATCGAGTGGATCAGGGCACTCTGCTTATTAGCCAGTAAATCCCATTTGAAATGATACGGCAAGTTGGTTCACGAATCAACTCGTCGTGGAATAAACAAATGCAATCCATTATCCGAAGCAGTCGAGCTCGTTCTGTTTACATTAGTTATGTGCTAACCAGGTGTTTGTCTCGGATTCGAATCCCACTTTGTCGACAGCGTCATTTGCACGTGGCGCATTTGAAATTCAGATGAGCGCATCATCTATCTATCTTATGCGAAGCGTGACAAAAGTCGGACTAACGAGACGCGCAATTTCACGGCCATTGCAGCGGGATGAGCACGCAGAACAGTAGTGGCCATCACCGCGGTCACGTTCCGTGTGCCGATGAGAGAGCTTCAAACTATCAGCTATAACCAGGAACTTACGTCGTGCTTCGCTAAAGAGCCCTTTGTGCCGCGCACGCACATCGCGGGGCCTGAGAAATAAAACGAATCAACGTCTCAGCCGATACGCTAATTGCTGTGAACAAGGGCCGAACGTTCCCGCCACCATTAATGTCTAACCCCGTTTTGTCGATAGGCTGCGCATATCAGCTCCACGGAAGCCCCGTGCTGTTATTATCCGTTAACCCTTTACTATTCCGTCCACCAAATTAAACGTCTAACACAGACACAACTTTTCTCTTGTATGCCTTTCCAATTCATACTCACAAATTCTCACTCATTAAAAGTCGTACGATAATTGTCCTCCACTCTATGATTTCATACACTACGTATGCACTATGTAGCTTAGTTTTATACATCACTTATTAAAATCCGTGCTTTGCTAATCATTTGATTTTATAATTTTCAAACTAATTGATGTCAAAATCAGAAATTCACTCGTGAGTTTATTTCCGTTTACGACAGAGTTGCTTTATAAACATTTTTAACCTTGCAACTCATTTAAACACGTGACGTAAACGGTTTTTTTAACCAAATTTCTTATATATATAAATTAATTTGCCCTTATATGAATAGTTATAGTTATCTATAACTATGAAATATTCCATAGTTAACTTTTGTAAATTCCAACGATAATCACATTTTTTACAGAGAAATAAAAGATCAGGAATCACACTTGTCTCAAATGATAACACAAGTTGTAACCATATGAACTAGATATATTATATATTAAGCTGGAAGTCAGATCCTCAGCATCAGTGTTTAGAAGTGAGCCCGCGGGCTCTCATTTGTCGTCATCAGTCAACCGTAACAAAAACAAGAACAAAAACAGCGTTAGCAATACTTCTGTAGTGGCTGCCATGGTCGTAGATGCTACTAGTAGAGAATTGGAGATGAGTATTGGGCGAGTATTACTACGCGTTTTAGTTGATAAAGTGAAATCGAAGATCAATGTCAGAAAAGAAATCCAACTGAAACTCAGCAAGGGAGTTCTCAGTGAACTTGCTAGTTAAGTGGCGAGTCACTCGTTCAGTCTATCCTAGTCTATTATAGTGACTAACTCTAGAATCTAAGTCTGCCTAATCACCGGCAAGTCTTAACAAGACAATAAAGACGTCAAGGATCTGCCTTTAAATTTTGCTTAGCGAGTTTAAGATCTAGAACCTTTTATTTGTATTTTGAGTTGTTGTTTTTGCAAGCTTGTTCTAATTTATTTTTATTTCATTTTGCCCTGTGGATTTTGTAGAAATAAAGTTTAAATTCAGTAGAATGTTCAAAGTAACAATAACGATACGACTTTTGTTGAGTCACTAATAATTTTAGATTTACTTTTTATTAGTTTTAATAGTTAACTTTCGCCAGTATTTAATGATATATTTTCTGCTTGAAATTTCCTAATAGTTTTTGATATTAAAAAGTCGGGTGACAAAAAGTGTTGATACTCGCGAAAATTGTATCGTTATAATATGTACACACATGTGTGTATATATGCATTTAAAACAAATGACTAATAGTAGTTTAGATGCAAATTAGAATATTGAGTAAAAGATAGAAATGCATACATCCACAACCTGAATTGCAACAAACGCGTATCGACAAAAACGTTATTAAATAGTTTCAGTGTGTTAGTATCAGTGGCCATGGTTGCACTTAATTATTATGCCGCATGCTACATGGTTTTACACAGGACATCGGGATATACGGCTGTAATTTATATAAAGTTTGAGCAGCCGCGTAGCTCGCGAAAATACAGAGTTGTGTCGCCTTGGTTTCCTCGCTGCGAGTAATTTGTATTAATGCAAGTAGACAGATTAACCTAATAATTTGCTTCACTCCTATATTCAAGTTTGTAATAATGAATGGTTCAATTCCAACGCGACGTAATAAACTGACAGGATTAAATGACTATATGTGTTATAATAATAAAATATGCTCCAATAAATATCAAATAAGTATAACCTTTAGAATATTCCAATTCTTTCAGTTACTTGAACAAAGCTATTGAACAATTGAACTTACGAAATATATTTGTTATACATGAAAATCTACGCAAGAAAAATCTTCGAAAATGAAAAAGCTGTCATTTTGTTAATAATAATTTTTTTTAATTCAAATTGTTGATTTCGGACAATTTCCCTGGCGTCAATCAGTCACCGCAAAATGATCTTTTTTAAATAACTATTCCATGGGAACTGCCGCCATGAACACTATAAACTTTTTTTTAACTTAGTAAAAACTTAATATAAATATTATATAAATTATTATATATAAAATTATTTGACGTTACAGGTAGGTTGAACCCCCTAAAATTTGTTAAGCATTTTTAGAGAACGAAAACACATAAAAAAATTCTGTGAGAACGAACTATCTATATTTGAGTACTCATGTATTATAATTTGGCATAATTGAGCTCTCATCGGTTGATTAGTATCTCGGTTTTCCTGAACAATTCATTAATCGACGATTTGAAGGCTACTATAACGAAAAAAAGGAACGAAGAACGACAAGTCAATTGCCGGATGATCGATTGCGAAAGAATACAACGTAGTTGTTAAGAGAACGCTGAAAAATGCTTCAAGCGAGTTAAATAGAAGAAAACATCGTTCGCGGCTATTTATATAAAGCAGGTTAGCATTCGTAGAACGTGGAATAGCATAGCTATTGGTATCCCTGTAATCGCTGGACACTTGTTTGCTAATAACTTGTCGGACATATAAAAATGTTGGGATGCGGTTAATGAAAGCTGTCAGGTCGGCGATGGATGAGACTTCTCGATCGCAATGCGAGAGTCAAAAATATCACGAAATCACAATCATGTCGATGGAGGATGATTGAATCGCAGGTCCAATTGATTGAAAGCCTGATCATGACGAAAAGGGACTGTATTTACAAGTTGAAACTGTCATCATTAAGTTTAAACGACAAGTAATTTATTAACCAATAAAACGGCGCCACGTCGTGCAGCTCAATCAGAGGGCACAAATAACGTGGGCTGAACGTTCAAATTGAGACGGTCAATCGGAACAAAAAATTTGCACCATAAGTTCTCGGACGATCGAGTAACAAAACTTGACCGAACCGACAGGATGATTAAATCGAATGTTGGTCTAGCGAAAATTCTAAAGTTGTTAGTGTCAAAGATTACGCACAGTCCAAGGATTACTCATGTCCTTCCGACAGATCAAAACCTTGACCAGCAATTTTCGAATAATAACAATAATGAGGATAATAATGATATGCTGGCACCTGCACGCAGCATGCACAATTTCAGAGCGACTTCCGGCGTCGTGTTCTTATTTTCGGAAAAGTGCTTGCCATAAGAGATGACTCAGCACCCTGCAATGTTCAAACAACTATTATTTGTCCTACAATCTGAGATATATTTTAAGAAAGTAAAATTTCATGTATGACTCTATTCTCGTCAAATTAAAACAAATTCTGAAAGTTCAATTTTAAGTTAGTGAAGACAAATTATATTTAATTCAACAAAAAGTTCACTGAAATAAATGAACCTTATAACTGCTGGCAGGTATAATTCCTTCGGTAGAAAAGTACCATAAAAAGGGATTATTTTATTAAAAACTTCTGGATTCTGACATACGGTGGGGACGAGGGAGAGAGAGATTTTATTTGGCCAATTTGATGCAAAAAAGGTGGCAACAACGAGTTATGATGCATGGCCTATATTATTCAGCATGTGAAAATGTGTAAGAATATGTTTTTAACTCGATCCCATGACTTTTACGTAGGTTTAAAATCTTACTTATATGTCTCCTTAATCAAATAAATTAACCAATTTGAAAACACGAAATACAACAGTTAATACATAAACTTCAAATTCGAATAAAATCATAAGCTAAGTGGACGATCTTCTTTAAATTTTGCGTGAGTATTTTTTTTAGTATGAAGTTTGTTGTATTAGTTTTTCGTTAGAATTTTGTAGGTAATAGTTTTAAAGTTACAATCAAATAAGCGCAATTTTTCAAACATTTTCCTATTCCTCCCAAGTACTTCAATCCAACTTTGAATTCTTTTATTTCTTTTTCTAGCCAGACGAAATCGCTCAAATTCAACAAAATGATTAAAAGTACATTGAAGAATATTTCACGATAGTCCTACTTTAAATGTTTTCAATGTTGAATTATCGAAATGAATTATACAGTGTTTGTTTAATGTTTGCTATTATTCTCGTCTCCTTAGTTTTTTTACGTTAAAGTCGATCTTTCAATCTTAATCGGGTTAAGCAAATATAGGTTTAATGGGTATGATCTGATGTATGCTAAAATAACTTGATTAATTTATTGCTAAGAAAAATTTAACTTTGTATGATAAAACGCTAAACTACGTAACAAACACAAACTGACATAATTATAGATTAAAATTGATGCGAGATTTATACGTTAAAATTTTCATTATAAAAAGTTCTTAATCAATCCAGGTCTTATTCTATTGCTTCCTGGATACAACTTTGATACAATATTAAAAAACCTTTGAGATCATGCTTCTTAATAATCTTGTTTGAAAATATTTATTCTATCATCTTTAAAACTGACCTAAATTAAAATAATACACTTAACACAAAGTTTAAAAAGAAGAAGCTCATGACAAAACTCACCCTTCAATTGTGTGGTCTCGATAGCGAACATGTTTAAAGCGAGAAGTTGAAGAAGCCTAGTACCTGGCAACGGAAGCGGCGAGTGCTGTAACAAAGCCCTGAACTCTCGCAGCATTTGAATAGCAGCCTCTTGGAATGTCTCCATGCTGAAACAATGTACAAAAATCTTAGTCACTGTGACTTTTCTATTAATACCATACTTTAATCTCCATAAAAAGAGTGACTCTTTGATCGACCACATTCTTCATCGCTCTCTTATACTGCCACTTGAATCTAATATCGAATAATTCATCCACAAACCAGCTTCTAATAACTGCCCTGTAATGAAGCTAGATTTTAATTGTTGGTGGCGCAAAAACGAAATATTGAATCTAGATTTACATTGAAATTTAGCCTCGCATTAGCGTAGACCACTGTCGATCGGTGGTAGATGATATTGAACGAGTTATCTACCCGGAAGCTTGATTATATAAAAATTGTAGTATAGCGATGAGCTCGGGCGCACGTGTTACGAGCAATTTATTGATTGATTGAAAATTGTACGTCTCACTAGAGTTGCGAAATTGAATAAGACTTGCGCTGAGATTCACTCTCAATCGATTGACATATGAAATGTAAAATGCTCACCTAACTTTCATGACTAATATTCGATTGAATACAGACTTCGATTTTGTACAATTCGACAGCAAATTTACAACAATGCCCGCGTATGAAACACACATGTCTATATAGTCGCGACAAAGTCACCAATAACAAGTGTCCGTAAATAACATCGAGTTTGTGTGCTTCCTGTCAAAAGATTATCCGTATTTATTATCAGCTTAGCGAAATACTCCTGGAGTTTATTATATTTACACGTTTCTTTTAAAGATTCGAGCATGAAATAGTGTAACTTTGTTTGTACCTTGCGCGATATAAATGCTATATCAAAAGCGCACACAGAATTATTCATTAAATTCGTGCAAAATGAGTCAGCGGGGTGGTGCAGGCTTATTTTATTAATTTATCAATTACATTGAAAGCGAGTGAAAAGAATATCCGATCTCGGATAATCGATCAACATTCTAGCCATCGATAAATCTTGTTGGTAGAAACATTGGATACATATCTCGTCGGAACACATTTCCGGCATGTTTGTTTCGTCTACACCTACAATGTAAGTAAAATATTCAGCTCTCCGAGTCGCGAGCGCGTTAATTTATTTAACAGAAATCGCGTACAAACGAAAAGGTTCTTGGTGTAACATGAACTCGCTTTCACGCTGCCTATTTCGTTCTCCACACATCTTTCTCCGACTGTTTGTCTTTTTTTGTTTTTTTTTGTTTTTGTTTTTTTTTTTTCGTATTAGATCATCCGTTTTGCAGCTCTTGATGCTCCGGTCAACTCTAACTCGTTTGCTCGTTTCGCGACCACACTGTATAGTAATGTCATGTACGTGTTAAATACTATACTGATACATACAGATAAAGGAAACCCAAAGGAATCTCTGCATTCCCATACTTGCATTTTGCATACACCAAATATCAAAAGGAAATTCGGAAATGAAACAAGTTATAAAAATCATTATAGAGTTTCTATTAATAGAGTATCTATTAATTTTGGTATAATGAAAATAATGAAAAGTTGTTCACACATAAACATACTTTTAATCAGGAAATTGAAAGGTATAATTAATAAATGTCTTCTTATTGCATAGTGTCACTCTTAAAAAGAATCGTTGACTCAAGACAGGTTTCGCGCGATGAAGGATTATAGTTTAATTACCCATCGGCCGATATCAGTCATGAAAAGTGAAAAAAAACCATGCTACCGTGGTTCCTCAGATCGCATAGTTTTGCGATTTTCAACACTCTAAATCTCACGAAATATAAATAGTTGTAAGTATATAAAATTTCATACGTGTAGATAAAGTACGCCCGACGACATATACGAAATTTCATTACATTAATTTTCATTAAGTGAGCATTCATGAAACATCAGTTTTATTTTAGCGTGCCATAAATTTTCTACAAAAACCCTAACTAATTCATCGGACATGCCAAAAGATTTTTCTCCTAGAGACATTGATTGACTAACAATTGCTAAATTATACAAGCAGAGGTGTCATGTATTTGGCGTTGACAATCTTTTACTGTAGTAAGAAGGTGCATGAACAATTTAAAAATTTACATTGAAATAATTATATACTTAAAAACTTTTTAAGTTGAAATGCTGTTTTGTCTAAAGCGTTTATTTAAATATTAAAACTAACTTTTCAAAATTTTTTTAGATTTAGCAGAGGAAGAATTTACTCGTTTAACAATTCGGTGTAACAGAGCGCTTCCAAATTCCATACATCAGACCACACCTAATCTAACAGTTAAATGACGTACTAGAACAAACACGTTTGTTGTGCCTAAATGTTTTCAGAATGGGAACGATGATTAGGCGTTACATCATAATGACATGCTAACTCCGAACTGAAGATTGGCAGTTAACGTTGGGCCAGCGCATATTGCATCGCGAAATACATTTCAAGTAACACAAGCACCCTTCGAAGAACTCGATTGATAACACAAAAGTCTTAATGCATAGGCGTCACACTAAATAACAGATTTGCAATATATAGCATCCTCGTTACTAAATCTTTTCTCAAATTTCAAATACGTTTAAGATTACAAGTTAAGATTAGTTGGTGTTTGAAAATTAATCGGGATCATTGTTTAACTACTATTCGATCGATCTGTGTTAATTGATCGAACGAGATCTCAACTGTGTAAAAATTTCATTGACAATGAATCTTAAATTGAAGTTAATTGACAAAAATGTGAAACCAATGTCCAGAGGATGAGTAATTGCATGATTAAATGACAATGTGAGCATTAGTGTCGGTCTAAAACAATATCTGCGAATGATTGGGTACGGGAAGCGATGATGCATATCATTTTCATATCGGAAATGAGATGACGTTTTAAATTGCGTGACTATAAAGTGCGCTTGAAGAAATTATGAACGTGGCGCTACTTAGTTGTACACTTCAATTAGAAATATTGAACTAACCGTGCAGTATATTTCAAAGTGCGCTTAAATTAAGTGCAAAATTGCAATTTATGTACAAAGTGCACTGAAAATCACAAGTGCATGAATAATTATTGTAAAAACGAAGGTCCCACGGTAACTGCAACTGTCAATATCCGTAACACGATACAATACTGATAAATATTCATCATTTATCCTATAGGGATACATTATTTTGTTCTTTTTACCAACAGTTTATCACACTATATTGTGTTATATCCAGTGCAATCGGTGGCCGCAACCGGACTCTGATTAATCATTAACCGAGTTAACTCTTTCGTGCCGTCTCTACTTTGTATTCAATTAAATGCAAATTCTTAAATGAAAAAGTAACTTGAAAATATGTTTCTTCAAAAAGCTCCCCGACGTTGTGCAAGTTGCGGCAGATGGCTGGGTAATTTACTGCGTAACAGAATTCGTTTACGAATAATCTAGCACCGAGTTTCCCATAAATCCACGACGAAAGTACGAGTAGAATTTCTTTGATTCGGCGAGCTTGATTCAATCAGCGCGCGTGTCATGGATTTGATATAACAACATTACGCCGGGCGTAACGAATGATAAAGAAGAACGTGCGGGATTTCTCTGGCGAATTTTCCCGGAGCATTCATGCTGCGAACACGAACGCGAGACCTACGTTAGGTATTTTCCCACAGCCTCTTGTGAACATGCTGCACAGTGGCAAATTTACGGTACGTAACATCTCTTTCCTAATCCCCCCACTGTTACAATCTTCGCGGAAAGTCTTGGTGATGTAAATCTTTCAGCGTCAAGGTCTTCAACCATTGACAATGACATTGCAAACTGCGAGCTTCCAAGGTTAATATCTAAAAAGCATCGCTCATATATATCCTGCCACATTTAATACACAAATTCTTAATACATCATTGCTATTATTTCATGATAATATCATGGCTATTATTTTGATATTTTAGTTTCGTATATAAGAACTTTTACATTTCCAATTTTTACTGTTTCTCTTACTGCTGAATCGGTCAATATAATTAAGTTCATCAAATTTGCTGAACAATTTACAAATATTGAAAAAATCACATCACATTATATTTGTGACTTTTGGTAAGAATAAGCATGCGCATAATCCCCGTGCTCTAAGCACTCAACTCCATGGGTAGAGTCTAGATTCACTAGGACCAATTCCTTAGCTGCTTCTTTCGTCTAAAGCGAAAGCTTTATATGAAATATATAGCATAATTTTTTAACGTCATTGCTTTTTGTGCCAAGCATGATTTTTTACTCTTTTTTATAGTTAGTTAGTAAGCCAAACTTTTATACTTTTTTACACAATAAATGATATTAGTCAATTCTTTGATATAATCTCAAATTAATTTTTTCAACACAAATAATTTCAGTTACTTCAAAAAAAATAAAATAAAATAAATACATTTTTTCAGCAAAAAACGTGTCTTAGTTATGATCATATTCATATTCTGATAATAAAAAATCAATCGAGTAATAAAAGACGGTCGGATGCAAATTTTATTACATCAAATGATACAATTAAATTCAATAGTCTGACAGAGGCCCATCATCTTTCAGTCTCGCGTATGGCTTTAGTTTTTAAAGTTTATGGCTTTAAAAATTGTTATCGGCAATTATAATTTAAATATAAAACAATCCGTCGGGCATACACGTGAAATTGATGGAAAGGCAGTGATTTTCAGCCTCATTGAAAAGAATATTCAAGATTACACAATTTTTATGAATTTCAATCGGTATATTAAAATAATTAATATTCTGCTATATAAAAGATTTACGTGCTCATTTACGTGTTTAAAAATTCGTTGAAGCGTGTGAAAATTAGTATACATGGTGTCCAAAACGCATGGAAACAGTATAGAGATTGTTTCCATGCCTTTTTGGACAGCTAAGTATAGAGTGTAAATAACTAAAAGGCAAAACCAGATAATTCCATTTTAAATTCAGAAAAATTTGAATCGTTCAATGGTTGAACTGGTGATGCAATTTTTTTAATTTGTAATTTTTTTTTTTTTTTTTTTTTTTTTTTAATTGTTGACAAGAACATGATTTATTAATACGTATTCATAACACCAAAAAACAACATCAAAACAACAAATCGCTTTTTAAAATTGTTAAAGAATTATTTCTTTAATGCTGTCAAATGAACTTGTCTGCTTTTGCCTCTGAACCACTGATATTTTTTTTAATACACTCTGCAAAAATATTAAGGGGTCATTAAGGAATCGCTTGCATTGATAAGTGACTCTTTAATTTTTGTGTGCAGTATATTCATAAGACATTTATCATTGCTATATGTTCATATAACAAACTTGTTATAATCATATTTATATCTTCTGCCTTTGTCCCTCGAAAATATCATACCTCAAAATCTTTGACTCATTTATGCCTTTTCTACATTTTGAAAACTGCAGTCAATTGATTTGTAATTTGTGAAAATCCGATTCATTTATTTATTTTAGTTTTAGATTTTTGAAAAAAATGATAATAAATAACTGAACGGAGCCTACCAAAATGGTATTGCAAATTCACGAACAACAAATATTAATCGTATAAAATTAACTAAATCGTTATGATAAAGAGAGAAATATGCTATAATGAATGTTTTATTTGATCACAGATTTAATGAGTTCTGTTAGTTTGCTTGATTTTGTTAATAAATTGTTTGTTAAATATCATTAATTATTTATGGTTGTATGCAAATACATCACATATGAAAAAATTATACTAACTTAACATTGAAAGAAGTGATGCTTATGCTATTTATAACGGTTCATGAAAATTGATATATAAGATATGGTTGCACTATATTGTAAAATTCATAGAAATATATTAATTCATTTTAATACAAGTTTATGGAACCAGTTTATGGAACTGGTATAATAATCGGGTTGACGGATTTTTTAGCATTGCACACAAAATCTAACGTTACATTGATATTACTTTTTTTTCGACCACAATGTTGGTTTAATATATGGTCGAATACTATGTTGTATATGATTTTGGTAATTTGTTAAAGTAAGTAGCAAGATATCATAGCAAGATAATTAAAACGTGATTTTGCGAATTGGTATTTATTATTATTTGTTATCAAGTTGACGAATTTTGAAAGGATCATGAAATGTTGAACATCGACGCAGACATGAATATTCGACAAAAGGCATCAATAAGTTAACGAAGAAGAAGATGCGTGTGATAAATCATGTAATGAGGTGAGGATTATTCAAACGCGATGCTTGGTATCAATTAAATGCAGAGCCGGCTATAACAATGCGATCTGAAAATGAAGTGGAAAAAAATATGTATCCACGCAACGACCCCATTCTCGTGGTGCTTGTAAGTGCACGGATGTGACCAGAAGAAAGGTGTTGTTTCGTCCCTGGCTATTGACCGTGCGATGTGTCGACGTACCGTTAACCTGCCGCGGAGATCGTGCTTAGGGACTTTTGATCGGCGCCGGATGACCGTTCGTCGGGAATCGCCTGTGCAACTGGTGGGAACGCGCTGTATCGAGGTGCAAAGTTTCCTGTTGCCGACATTCATTGAGCCGATAGATACACCGTGTCGTCTCTTTTACTCGCGATGACCTCTTTAGCAGTGCCGCATAAACACCGTAACACAAATTAACTTCAATATTCGCACGACCTTAAATGCCGCGCCATTGCTACTCGGCTGCACCAGCAGAGTCATTCATATTGGCCCGAATCCGAATATGATCAACGAGCCAGCCAAGAGCTAACGTCGTGTTCGTTCGGTTCTACTTTCGACTACCCTCCATTGTCTAGGAAAGTCCGTGTTGGCTCTCATCCTTTCCCTTGTGTGATTTGTTGACTCTTTGGCATCGTCCGACGATTCTCATTGATTTGTGCTAATATTTATTCCGAGGTCCTGCAATTTAATGGTCAACCGCCTTTATATGTATTACTTCCATTATTATAAATTATCGGCGGAATCTCTCGTGTCCTTCTTCCTGCGATAAGACAAAATAAAACGCAGCCGCTCGGATTAACTCGTTTTGCTTTTATTCAACATGCGTTTCTTTTTACTCAATCGCATGTTGAACGGCGGGCTTTATTTTATCATTGCGTTTCAGTAGCAACGAAAAAAGCAACCACGAGAGTAGGGGAAATAAAAATGGTTAAGTGTCTATAAAAGCAGTCGTATTGCATAGCTGACAGTGACTACCTGGCTGAGGTGTAACCTGCTGCTCAAGACAACGATGGAATAAAAAAGTAACCTCGTAAATCCCGCGCAAGTACTTCGTAAATGCATATCTTGATGAAACAGGCGTGCTCTAGCCAGGGATAGTTATGTGAGCCCGGAAATGCTTTCATAATTTTCCTCTATCATCCGCATTAGTTGGCGAGACCTTCGACGGCTCACGTGTGTTGTGTTTCATCGGATATGTTCCGCGTAATGTGAATTAAATTACATTTTGCAACGGAGTGCGATGCGTATAATTCAGCAATGATCGCAAAACGAAAATGAAAATTTCATTAATCACGACGTTTAGGAAGCCAGGCCTCTTTCCTCGTCACCGCACAATATCTCTTGCACATCTTCCGGCAAACAATAATCGTTCATTTTTCATCCCGCGCGACCCTATTTCAAAATTTATGGACAATATTTCGACGATAATATTCGTTACTTAAAAGGACACGAATGCATGTTTATGTAAAGTTAGCCCTACATTCTGAATTCCACACTGAAATGCGGCGTTAACTATTATCAAATCAACATTAATAAGCAGCCCGCATGTTTTATCAACGCATTATCAGTACATTGTACCGAGATTTCATGCACTTTTCATGAGCCGATGAAAACTGGATTTCAGATCATAATCAACAAGTACAAGTGCTTCCAGATCAAAATTACCGAGCTCATTAAACACGCCACACTCGATCGATTTTTATCTCGCCGCGATCGTTGTAATTTTAATCCACAGTGCACTTTTATCCTTCTCATTATCATTCCTCAAGACAATTTTGTCAATCAAAAGAATTAAAAAGAACATTCTCAAGCATAAATAATTAATTGAAATATAAAACTGCCAGGACATTAAAAAAAAAAAAAAATAAAGAATTACAATTTATTCATGCTATGTCATTTCAAACGTCAATTTGTAACCATTTAAAAAATCAGCTTCTCATATATATTAGCTCATATTGCAAGCTTTTCTTGAATATTAATAACTTAATATTTGTATGGATCGCGATTCAATTGTATAATGTATGATCCGGTGTATCCTTTATTGTATTATTTGCAATTAGCTGTCGTCATTTATGTTTTTGTTTGCATATTAATTCAAAGTATAACACTCACATTCTTTGAAAAATTGATATAATTAACTTGTGCGTTGATTAGCTTAGCAAAATTCCAAGTAAAAATTTTTGCATCTTATTATTTGTTTTCTTTATCTTGTTTAGATCACACAGAGAGAAATATCATAGGATGATTTTATGGGACATGAAATCTAACTCCGAAGAGTCAACATGAACGTAGTATCATTAAATGATACTAAGCTCACACAGGATTATCCTATAAGTGTATGGAACTCAATGAATGTTTCTATGGTTCTGCAGACATATCCTAGATTGGACACATAGAACTGAACTGTAAACAATTCATAGGTTAAGTTTATATAATTTCCTATAGAATCGTGCTATATAATATTTTTCTCGATGCAGTGTTTGGCCAAAACTTGAGACAGTTTTTTAACAGGTTTTGAAACATTGGAAAAAATATAATGAAGTGTTCCTTTTATAATATAATATAATGAAGTGTTAATTCCTTTTTTTTTCAACTCTATTTTGGTAATTTTGAAAGTATATCGCTTTTTACCTTCACTCCATATCATGTATAAAGCAGTGATACTTAATTGCGTTAAATAAGATCATTTTTAGCATTGATGCGACGAAATTAATATCCAATTACGCCTAGATACAATTTTATAATTAATAATAAATACGTACGCTGAAAAAAAAATGAATATGTTGCTGCCAAGTATATATTGTACTTGGATTTGATACGATTTATTTCAAGTATATTTTGCTTATTATAACTCAATTCTTCCACTTGAATTAAAACAATGAAAAAATTGAATCAGAAATAATCATTTGATTAATTAAAGTAAATATAGATTCGAATTGAACACACCATTATTTCAATTTAAGTGAAAGATAGGATAAATCAAATAAGATGAAATATTATTATAAAAAACAATTTGTCAGAACAAACATATTTGAATTTTGTCACAATTAAAAATAAATTAAATAAAAATAAATTCCCCCTCAGCGAATTTTTATAGTATCAACCAGAATAATATTCTCTCCTAGCGTTACGCCAAACTTTTTGGTTTACTTAAACAAATACACAACAACTTATCTTTATAATAAAGTATGTGTATAAATGTGTGCGTAAAAAATAAAGCTGGAGCCAGTGAAGTTAGAATTAAAAAGAAAATGTTTTGAAAAATCTTATAAATGTAAAAATTGTATAATCAGAAGTATAAAAATGAAATAAAAAGTTGATGAAATACTAGATTACAATTTTTATATATTTAATTCAAGTTTATTTGTATATACTTGAATTAAATATATAAATAGTGCAATCAAGTATAATAAGTAAACTTGCTTCCGCGGTTTTACATAGTTCATTCAAGTATATAATTACTTATTTTAAATGAATGTTCGAAGTAATATTCATTATATTATATGATTAGAGCAACTAAAAAATCATTTTTATATATACAATAATATTTTCAACAACAAAAAATCGCGTAGCAATATTCGTTTTGGTAATCTAGTAAACATATGTAATCTAGTTTTTAGAAAAAAAGAAAATCTACAATGTTTGCCACTGATACTCTTAATGCCACTACTCCCACTTTTTACTCATATTATTGAGCATGCTGTTTGTTTATTAAATAGAAAATAATTGTACGTAGGACACAAAAGTTTTGAATGCAATTTTGAGACTTTTATAATCGCAAGTGTGCAATCATTAATTTAGTAGAAACGAAGAATTAAGTGATTGTAAAAACACGTTTTCATTTGACTCGGAGTTGACTTGCGGCTAACTGCAATTGCCTATTAAGAGAATACAAAGAACATATACATTTGACTGGTTATATCAATTCACCACAGAATGACTCCTGATTTATTTAGATTTATCTTCCAAATAAAATTTCAATTGAGTTTTTCTAAAATTGATGAAAAACTTAAGCAAAAACATAATTTAATTTGTTCAATCCAGGTTACAAACAGCAAACCCTCACATCTATGAAAACTGTCATTTCGATAATTTACAGAGCTATAAATCGGATAGTTATAATCGCATGGATTGTCTTTGGTGGAAGGTTAATTAATTAAAAGAAAATCTTGACCAAACGGTAGTTTGAGATTTTCGCATAAATAATACGAATATTTGATAGTCAAGCTGACGCAACCCTTGGTCATAAACTCAAGTTCTTATTATTAATTTCAAAATGGTCGTCGTGTTGTATAAAGACACAAGTTTTAGCGAATGTCTTTTATATCTTTTTGAATGCATCCCGCACCCACAAACTCTTTGAAGTCCTATCCAGTTACTTTTACGTTTCTTACAGCATAACTTTGTTTTATCGAACAGCGCATTATATCAATCCACATCAATTAACATTTTACCGTTCGACCAAGTCTCCTTCAAGTCACACTGTGAAATGTGATTCTTAGAAATCACAGGGCAGTTCATGCCACTTCCTTAGGGCTTCCGTAAGAAAATGGCATAAAGTACTTTTGTAATAATCTGGAATACTTTATAACTGTACTTTTGTAAGTATGAAAATATACTTATACTTGTACTTCTTGAAATAATTCATTAAATAACATTTGATGGACAATTTGAGACTCTTCTTATACCGTGCTTCAAGTAAAAATGTAGGTATGATTCGTTGATGATTATCGTGTCTTGCATACAATATTGTCATATGTGTCATGTAAATATAAATTGTTTTAGCATCTATGTACCTCTTATTCAGCCATAACAACTAACTAGACAGCTCGTGTGTGGTCAACATAAACCTCTCTTTTCCAAATACTTATCTTCCCTACGGTCTAATTCATCCTTTTCCCAATTCTATCAGAAGCTATATTCTTACCGTTACCTATTTAATAGGTTCCGTTCGAATCAAATAACTACTTTTTAAATCGTAATTGGACGCGGAGATGAAAATGAAGCTATACCTCTCTGTGGTTAGATTTTTCCTACAACTGCGACTTATGTGAACTTGCGTGAGCAACCTTATCCTCTTGTCAGTATTCAATCGAATGTCAGAACGTGAACTATTATTAACACTTGGATGAATAGGTGCACGAATACACTAATACGATGTTTACCGATAAACCACGCAAACGCGAACCACCGTTTACTCGCATATTCCGCGTGGTGTACCGGCCACTGTGGTATTTCCGCTTTTGCGTTCCATGCAAGCGCCGCAAATACTTCATGAGACCCGGAATTCAAGGATTGAAACGAGTCTTATTGATAAATTGTAAATTCGTATTTTACTGATTAGTTGATTAAGTGGCTTGAACATTTTGGTGATATAGGCACGCTGCCCAACGGATTCCGTTTGAAGAAGCTGCTGTTGGCTTGAATGGAAAAATATTTGAAACATTCGTGAGAAGAGAAAAAGGTGGTACGGGGGAATCAAATAGATGAGTTGATTAGACATCATAGTTTCTCAATAATCAATTATAAAAAAAGTTAGATTTGTATGATTAATTCCACGTTGGCGTTCAACCGATAGATGATAAAAGGTTCGATTCGAAGAATTTGTGAGTTATAACGTTCAAAGTTATCTTGCAAAATAACCGTTTTTTCAAATCCCGAGTGTGAATTAATTTTACTAACGGATTTTTCGAATAGAGGATCTTTGTTCTTAATGTGTCGGCTTGGTGGATTCAACAAATTTGTAATCGAGAGACAATTTTCTTTGATTCATCGAAAGTCTTTATAAAAAAAATTCTAATGTCAACAAATTGTTATTTATTGATACATATTGTCCTCTGCATATATCTAAATTGCGATTTTATCAACAGGAATACACGATCTGATCATGAGCTCCAGACACAATAAGAGAGGTCGCTCCAATTTCGTAGAAACTGTATGATTGTAATCATTCGTTGTCATATCTATATACGAATGGAGGATATTTTTAACCTACAATTATTATACTATTGGTGGAACCGCGATGCGCCGAAGGCTATTTACAATCACCTGCCGTACAGCAGAACGACTTACAATCCTGATAATGACGACTGCACGCATACCCTGTTAGATTAGCTTTATGAGCTTTTTACGGCGATGCACACCATAAACGACATCAAACCTTGCCTGCGAGAGATCGCGCGCGAACTTAATACGGATGCTCTTATCTCTGAACTGTTCTGCTTAGAATGGGAATCCGCATCAACTTGCGAGACATTGCAATACAACCTGATAAGAGTTACAGTGCATGCTCACGGCCAATATGATTATTTACACGATTTAGATGAAGCAGTTCATGTGAGCTAATATTTGACACAATCAATTTAAAATATTTTGTTCTCCAAATTTGCATCTATTCGAATGTTACAATTACCAACTAGTTAGTATATAAAAAAGAATCAACTTTTATTGTTCATTGACATCTCAATTTTGAACGAAGCTCCATTTTACTTGACCTTTGAAATTCAGTGTCAATGAAGCTTGAATAATATCACTGTCCCATATGTAGACGCGATCCCTGTGTTCACTTTGGAGAGAGAAACGTTGGCCTTTCGGGCATAACGGCACAGGCACGACCCATGGTTGTCATGTCATGTAGCTCGTCGAAGATGGAGGTGACCGTGGAAAGAGAGGCAATAGTGGAATATGGTCAAGGCCTATTTCGTAGACGAGGGAGGAATGATTAACGCCTCTCTTGCCCTCAGCGAATTTAGAGTCCCCAATATAATACTAGGCGAACGCAAAGTCTATGACTAACAAGTTTGCACTTTAGCGCATAACGGCGTATTTCCCGCATTTCATAGATCATGAGCTCTGACCTGCGGATTGCGTGGGCTGGGCACTATAACCATTCCATCGGACAAGGTTGCAGTGCTGCGCCTGGTGTGATACCCGTGCGCGCATTAGGTTTCTCATGTCTTGTCCGCCTCGCTCTATCTCTGTCATCCTTTAATTTTTTTTTTTTTTTTTTTTTTTTTTTTTTTTTTTTTTTTTTTTTTTTTTTTTTTTTTTTTTTTTTTTTTTTTTTTTTTTTTTTTTTTCTCAACTGAACCTTGTGATTTATCATAACTGATGTTTTTCCGTATATTCGTTAATCACACAAGGCGTTCGGTGCAAACAATTTTAGAACGATTATTCTCATTTTTAGACCCCGTAGTTGGGGTCAGCATGCAAACGCTACGCTTTGATGTATTACATGCAAGGCATTCTTTTTCCTTTCGCCTAAGTTAAAAAATGTTTCATGACTACATGCAACTCTGATATGATTTTTCAACTTAGAACCAGGTTTTTGGGATGCCGCGCGCATTTATGTTAAGTGAATTTACACGTAATTAAATGTAGCGGTGAATGCAGTTGTTGTAGGCAAGATGTATATCTGTAGGGTCGAGCTGTGCAAGCCCTCTCTTTGAACTAGGCTAAATGCTAGCCTAACCCAGAAAGCATTATGAATTGAACTTGGCTAACCTAACCCAGAAAGGATACACATCGGAACCCCGGCGAGGATACAAGCGAGGCATTGCGCTCCCTTTTAACTAGGTTAAAGCCTAAGTTAACCCAGAACGCACCGTAGTACTTGAAAAACCTGTTAAACTATTTATAGCCAGTTTCAAAGTGTGACTTTATTAACGTGGGAAAAAAAGTTGCGTGACTTTTTTTTCATCACGTTGTGGCAGATTTACTGTGCTGACAAAAATACTCTGATGCACGTTTCATTCATTAGATATATGACACGGACTTTAAATTGTCAAAACTCAGACCTGAAGATCTCACCAAAAGCGAACGCTCCTAGAGAGCAATTATTAGTTGATCGCTCCTGACAATAGAAAATAAATAAAGATGTCAACAGACAGTTAGCGGTGTACATGCACAAACTGTTGTACATGTTACAAATTGTTCCTTTTTTTGTGAAATGAATTTTGTTCATTTTTGTCGAAAGAAAAAATAATGTAATTGCTGTCTAATATAATTCGTTGTTTATTTTCAACTGGTTTATAAAAACTAGATGGACAACGAGATGGAGTAGCAGCAAGCTAGTCCGAAGAATAAATTGATTGGCTTGCCTTTACTGAAATATTCGCACATCTTGATATTGATTAATTGGAATGTAAATGGCCAATCAATCTGCAGTATATCAGATTTAATTAGCATTAATTCAGTTTGCTCGATGCGAGTCCATTCGACATCAATCCAATTTGTTCGTTTCCTTTTTGTAACGTTATTATTACAAGCCAATATAATAGCGAACAAACATTATCAAGTGTGCCCAAGACAACTCCATCGGAATCAAATCGAAATCGCGACGAAAGTGTGTGTCGAATCGGCGCCCCGCGCCGTGAATAACGCACAATTAATCTGAATCTGGTTTAATTGTGCGTGAAACAATTTTTGTTGCCATTTATTCCGGTCCATAGGTGAGCAGGATTGCAAGGTAGGTCGTTAGGGTGCCATCTTGTACAACATCAATTTCCATTACCTCACGTGTTCGTTCCATTCACTGGCGTATTAATAATGATGCCCGCTCTGTCCGAGCAAACTTTTGCCGACCACATATTAATCTCGCTGCGTTCATGAACAATTTTTAGATTCCCATTCTCGAAGCACTGTGCTCTGCTCCTAATATGCAACGAATTAATCAGCTTAGCAAGATACAAATCAAAGATATATTTGTATATGCTGTTCAACCACCGAACTGTGATGACACGGGCTATAAACATTGCATCCCAAGTTGCACCGCACAAAAACTTGTTCGCAACAAACGAACAATGACCTTCTGGTACGCGCGTCTAAATATAAAACCGAGCGTAGCTAAAATTATCATTCCATGTGGAATAATCGGCTTTCTCAGCGCGAGTGTTGAAATGCTCGTGTTATCTGGAATGCGACAAGTGTCCTGGTATAAGCGATGGTGCTTGAATGTTAATTTCGGAAAAGAAGCTTCGGAGTCTGCCGATCGCAATTGTTTGCTATCGCGTGATAAGATTGAGTTGAAGGAACGTGTCCCCAATGACACGTATCAAAAGGTGGATCGACCTTGCATGCAACGGCCGGCTGTAATGAGCCATTAATTCCCGTAATGTTGATTCCCCCGACTGATATAGCTAAACGATGGTCTTTCGTGTGGGTTATTAAATTGCCATTTTACGTCACCGCAGAGATCACTTGATCGGATACAGTGATTCCTGTCACTGAAATTCCTCTTGCCAAAATTCATCTCGGACCAATTACCCGTTACATAATTATAAGGAGCCAACTGATAAATAAATAATTATACGGCCATCGCAGACTCGTCTGAGTAAAAAAGTTCAAGGCTAATGAAAACAACAAAAACATTTTCAAGATGATGCATTTTTTTCTTCATCTTCCGTGTCATGTGGAGTTAAACAAAACTGCTGTCTGTTCAAATTAAAATTAGTTGTCGGTGTAAGAAATAAATGAGAGCTCTCCTAGAATTTAGCGGGTAAAATTTTTGAAACGAGTTTGTGTAATTGACGGCGCAGACATTTATGCGCAGATTCAAAATGGTCAATTAACATTCCTCGCGCGAGTGATAATTCAATGTTGCATTGTCGCGCGAGCGATGACAGACGTTTGCTAGTATGAGAATATAATATTACGCGAGGCAGGCCGAACGCAGATTTACGAGGCGATCGCGAGGGGGCAATTGTTCGTAAAAAAAAAAGGCCGCGTCTGGCGCACACCTCCTCGAGGATTTCACGGGCAAGGTTGGGTATAATAGCTGCATTGGAATGTTTATATGGAAAGAGAACCGAAAGAGAAAGTACCTGGGAATATTGAAGAGTTGCGTGGGAGAGCCTACGGTTACATAAGCATTACGTTTATCGACCTGCTTTGAAATTACGAACTTGGCCTTGTGATTGAATCGCGCGATAGAAAAACTTTGTAAACCAATTTTTTCTATTTGACTATTTATTTATTCACGTATGATATCAAACTAATGTCCGTTTGGTAATTATGTATGACTTTTTTTTTCATCCATTATCCAAATGTATGATTTGAAACAATTAACATTATAAATATAAATTGTTTGAAATTTCTAGGCAGAAATCGATAGGCACAGAGCGTGCAAAAAATAATCACAGTCATAATGAACGGACAGAGCGATAGAGTCGTGGAATCGAGATAATGGTGGACGATGCATGCAGGCAGTTTGTCTCTAAAGATGGTCGGGTTCTGCGGTATCCGAAGATGTCCTTGAAACGGGCGGGGTCGTCACTCGAGCCCAAGCACGGGTAAACGACCACCACAAACCCATATGTGTACTTTGCCTCTGTGTGCGCAGCGTTAGCCCTAGAGCCTCATGTGTCCGGTCACAACATCATTATTTCACAAGTTTATATGAAACTGATTGTACATTTCATTAGATATCTAGTATGCTGGCCTATGAAAAAAGAAACAAAAAAAGAAAGGCAAATGCAAATTTAATTAGCACTCCATTGGAGATGTAAAAAGCTCCCAGCCACTTCCTTCATAGCCCGTCTTATTCTTGCAATTTAGTTGGAGTGTTTAATTATTTATACATTATCCAAGCATTCTTTACTCTCCGTCAGGCCAATCTGTTCAAACGTTCAGACCTTCATCCTCGAGCATATTTCATTCATTCGAGTCATCTAGATGCCTAACTGAGGAAATAATTTCCTAAGCAAAGGAATTTACACCGAACAAACAACTCCTATGGCAATCGGAAATTGGGTATGATTAAAAATCACATCTTGGCTGCAAGCATTTTTTTTACCTCACTGGAAACGAAACAGAAGATTATCATTGACCGAATCCACGTCTTGGGAGTGGAAACATTTTTCAAAGATTAACACACTGAAGGAGATAAGGAAATCATTATAAGGGCAAATAGAAAATGGTTGCATGGCATTCGTGAATGTGAGGCGAAGGCTGTGCGCGATGGAGCGAATAAAAGGGACGAATAAAAGTTGTTTTGATCGATTTACAGATAATAGGCCTTAAGCTAGTCCCTTGACTTTTTTTGCCGACATCGTCCAGCAAGTTGATAACAATCTCGAGTAGTCGCGCCTCTGCGCGAAAAATCGTGCGATTTATCGTTCTCATCTCACGCGTGTGGAATCACTTAATCGCAATGCGCACTGCCAACGAACCCGTGAAAACAACTGATGTAACAGTGCAACTGAACAGGTCGGGCCCACAAGCTCTGTAACATATCAATCCGGATCACGTGAAACTCCAAAAGATGTTATTTGATCATTCATGTACCGCCAACTAACGAGATCTGTTTCGTTCTACATTTGATTGATTATCTTTGGGCTGTAATCCGTGATTGATAGATAATCACTTTCAGACCATCAATCATGGTTTATGTTTAATACATTATTACTACACCATATCATTAGGTCAAAATCCATTTTTTCACCATTTTTACCTCATTTCAGTTCTGCAAACTAAAACTATTTTAATAGACATAAGTTTTGATAGAGCAATTTTAAAAGTAAACAAAATGATTGTCAACTAATTGTAAGTCAATTGTGACCAGCAGAAAAGCTTGCAGTGATTAGCTGATTCTTTGTAACTCAAAAGATGGGCATCAGTAATTATTTATCATTTTATTAGTATTTGTACGTTGTTAACCATCTTAATTTCAAATTTAACATTCAAGTTTGAAAAAATATATATGTACATCGCAGTCACAATTTTTTTTTTTTTTGTTTTTTTTTTTTTACTGTATGACATTTCAAATATCTTTTATAATTTCATTTTGTTATATATATAATTTTTTCCCCTTTTTTCTTCTCTGTGCAAAAGCGAGATTGATTTGTCTATTTTTAGTCGCGGAATAGGATGTGAAGAGAATACAATCAAGGATAACGGGGAAAAAGTCAGATAATGGGTATACGAATATTAGTGTAGAATATTGCTTTCTGTCTGAATAGCATCGTACATCCACTCAATTTAATAGATGCTGGAAACAATAAATAGAAACAATTGTATTATACGCGAGTAATTTGGCACAAGAAATTGGCTTACATCGGAAAGGCGTGCCCATTGGGGTTCCCTCCCTGTTATGCTCGCAAATTTTTTCTAATTACAGCTCGAGAATTCAAAGTACCAAACGAAAATGAAAAAATCCTTTAAAATCAAACTGCTTCTGAAGATTACAATGCGACATTGAAATAATTCATTTCAGTCAGTCATTTTTCTCCGAAGATTCCTTACAAGCAATTTCACTTACAGGACGATATGATGAATGGGGCAATGACCAAACACACACCAAATATATGAATACAATATAATGTCTCGTGAAATGAAAAAGAAGCTGCCGGTTGGCATGCTAACTGTCACAATGATACAAGATGCTGACAAAGTCAAAGCCACCTTCCGCCCCATCTCAAAAAGAAAAGAAACCAAACAGAAAAAAAAAGTAGAAAAAGAAAAATTATATCCAGCGCAAGAATAAGCTTGTAAAAAGAATTCCGCGAATTCGTTTAAGTTTATCTAAAAAATGGTCTGAGGGCGGCTGATATATATGTAATGAATAATAGGCAGCGCGAGGTGGTTGTTAAGCGATGCGGCTGGCTCGAGACGGCCGGGCGAGACGGCACTCGGTGGCGCCACGCAATTGTCAATTAACATTTTTACCGGCGCGCGTAAGAACACGCGGTAAGCAACACAGCCGGCCGACCCCGCGACTCGGATACATTTCATTATGATTATGTACGGATCGGTAATCGCACGTGGAGAAAAGCACCTCTTGTTTCTCGCGAGCATCAGGGACCTGCTCGTTTTTCAGCCATGAGAACCAGACGCTTATCTGCGCGAGGGCACCACCATTGGTCAACTATTAGCTCGTCTAACTCGATTCTCATGTTCCATTTTTCCTCCTCGGGGCGATCACAGAGGAAATAAAAAAAGGACCGCGTACGTCTCTCGCCCTTCACGAAAAGCATGCAAAAATGGTCCAGCTGCTTTATGGCATATTATAAAGATTAATTAGCAGTTTGTTAGTCCGATAGCCACAGGACATGCAGATTACGATCCACGCAAAATTGTCGTTTATTTTCCATCGATAAAGCCGATTAATTCGCCGCTCGTGCAGTAAAGCTAATTTCACAGCGATTCATGAATATTCATTTCCCGCGTTCAAATGCTTTTATAGTCGGTATTGTAAAATCCTCCGATCTTCTTATTCTTCTCTCTTCCTTGTGTTATTTTTTCTTCGTTTGTATGCCTCCATCAAAAAGATTCGAGTCTTTTCGCAAGTCTCCAACAGCACTACGCTTCCCATAATTTGGCCAAACGGTGCTCCCACAGAGAAGAAAAAACAGAAAGAGAAAGAAAACTGAAAGAGAAAGAAAGAAAGAGAGAGGAAAAAAAAGAATAACACACACGGTGATCTTTTTCTCGTGTGGAGTTGAGTTACATAAGATTGTTTGGCATGGTTTCGTGACGCGGGGGCAAAGACGGCGCCTCAAAACGAACGGATCGTGTCGCGGCGAAGGTGAATGCCACTCGAAAGGTGACGGTGTCAACGACTCGTGGATCCGCCGGGCGATTTTGGATTTCCTCATGCAGCTTAATTAGTTCCAGAATGCGATTCACAAGTGCACCAACTTTATCGCCATATTACGGTTGTTCTAAAGGGAGGGGGGGGGGAGGAGAAAAGCGAGCAGCAGGTAGGTCCATTTGCGCGACTTCCGCCTTCGTTCAATTACGTAACAACCGTCGGTGCAAAAGTCGACAAGAGGCTTTGACGAGATATGTCGGTTCTGAGAAAATCGTGCTCTGCCACGTAATCGAGCTTATGTGACAGCTCCGAGAAGAAGAAAAGGACTCACACGGCGAGGCCGGGTCCATTGAACCCGACGACGATGAGGAATGACATTTGCGAGGTAGCACCGTCGGAAGGAAGTCTATTGTCAAGGCATGATGCGCTCCCAATGCATCGCAAAGCTCCCACAGGCCTAATCAAACGGCCCAGTTGTTTTCACAGATACGCCTTCTCGTTATTTCTTGCTAATTAATTGTCTAAAAAATCACACATTAAAAGTGATTAATTCACTGAGCATGAAAATCTTGTGCGATGCAAGTACAATAGCAAATTTAAATTTAGTCAAACAGTTTAACTTTGAAAGGCACTTGGAACCAAATTGTAGAACAATAGTGCCGGCCATTAATTAAGTATCGACGTTTGGTCCTAAGTTCTCAATTCAAACAGATGAATAGCAGCTTAGAACGCGCTTCGATGGCCCACCAGAGAGTCATTAGAACTTCGGCAATCTTGGAAGTTGCGGTTCTCTATGGAGCAATAACTTAACGAGCACACATATGCTTTAACCGGCCAGACCATTAGCAGGCTAAGACGCAGTCATAGGCTCTATGATACATAATTTTCGAGGAACATGAACTACTGAGAACAAGTTGCAGTCCAAAGATATTCATTTCAAAATGAAACATGACGTTATGTGGCGTGGCAAAAAAGCATACCGAAGTTTGATAGCGTTTCAAACCAAGATTTGCATCTTCATCTCAGACTTTAACTTTATCAAGTTAAATAAGTGCGATTCAGTATTAAAAGTATTAACTTCTTCTTTATTTTTGGTTGAAATGTTCAAGTTGATTCTAATATTGTGATGGATAATTGAAACAAATAAATGTTGCATACATTTTGTTTGGACTTAAAAATTGTTTGACCAATAATCATAGTTCTATAACAACGGAAACTGGTATCTTTGAAAGAAGCGGTATTTCGCGATAAACAAACTTTACTTATGACCGATGCTTATGTGTCTATGGAATTCTGTGAAACGCCATAAAACGTATAGAAGACTAGTCTCGGTCAGGTGAGACCCTTCTCACATGTTTGCTCGTGACTATATAATAATAATTATCGCTTGGAATAACTTTAGCATTTTGCTCGAGCGAATGATTTTCTTACATCTAGCATTCAGCTTGTACTAAATGCTAGCATGTGCTGCACAAAACTGCTGCATATATTATTTTTTACTCTTACAAATATCATTTCAGGCCTCAATTTTGAAAGACCGGAAGAACGTCAGTCATAAGTATTTCCACTTAAGAATGCCTAGACTGAAGTTTGCGTATTGTTTTGTTGTTAAAATAAATAGTTGGAGGATTATTTATTGACTGAAATAGTCACGGTCAAATTTTAGAGGCGAGTTTTTCATCAAAATTCAAAGATAATGTTTTTTTAATTATAATTTTTAATTTGTTCTTTTACTTATGAACTTACCCAATTTTTGTAATCAGCTTCCCGTGAACATGAAGATAAGACGTAACGAACCGCTTGTTCACCTATAAGAAATCAATGTCCATATTAGTTATCAAACATTTTTCATGAATTAGGAATCATCTTAAACTTTAGGGTTTTATGTGTTCATTCATATTTTACAGCCGAATAAAATTCAAATAAAGTTTTCCAGGTTTGATCAAAATATAATAAAACTTTAAATTTTTTTCAAACAAGTTTAAATGAAACGTGAAAAGTTTGCTTGAGTTTTTATTTGATTCCACATAAAAGTTTATTCACTTCGGCACTGTTGAGTTGCGACAATTCCTCCGAATCGCTTTGGTCCAATCGTAACTCGCTGGTAAGAGCAGCCGACGTGGTGCGACGCACACGACGACCACCGGGGTTAATCCATATTTCTCGACGCAAACTGCCACCCACGTTTGTCGCGCCTTCCTTCTCTTTCATCCTGGCTCTTTCTTTTGATTCCCGTGCTTCTTTGCGCTTACGTTCCGTCGATTCATACTAGTAAAATATTCATTTTTATGAACGTGCACGATTGCAAATGAAGAAAGCAATGCAAAGTAAACGAATACATGCAAGAATCACACTGAGAAAATCTTAAAAAAAGCTTTCTATTCAGGTACCATTAACCGTATAAGTAACGCCGAGATTATGGAAAACGAGTGAATTATCTTTTCTCAATGCTTGCAGATATTCATATAATTGAGATTTCAATTTTATATTTCATAGAAGAGACAATTTGTGACTCATTCCAAAAAATAATCTCTCACGTGAAAATTTATGATTACAATATAAATAACTGAAATATAAATGCAAAAATAAACAAATTATATTAGTTTATCTATTTTGAACTTGGAAAGACAAATGTAAAATGTGTGATCATAACAATGTCAAAATTGCTGATGGTAAAATATTAATCACAATTGAAATAATTCGATTTTAATGCTTAATCAACTCGAATCAAACAATTCGTCTTGTGAAGACAATGCAATGCCGAGATATGTAATGAATAGAATAATCAATAGTGAATTGTAAGAAAAGTAATATTTAAATTTCGAAAACCCATCTAAATAAAGCTTTCAACATACAGTTTGCATAATTGTAATGATTCACAACAAGTACAGATATTTACTTACATAATGTAGATACTGGCGGCAAAAGAAGATTTGAGTATTATTAGAAACCAGCAAACTGTAATTTAGAAATTAATATTTTTTGCCCAAAGCACCATTACCTTTTTTCTGTTCTCGTCGAAAAGCGTGATTAAACTTTCTCGAGCAGATTGGAATGGATTTGATGCCATCAAAGAACGCATATAATAGTAAACTGCGTCCAGTTTTCTTCGCTGTAAGAACATAATTATAGATTTTCAATTATAGTTTTTAAAATGTATAATTTATTATGTAAACAATTGACATATAAAACATTTGCAAAACGAACACTTACAGCATAATGCGCCAATAACGCTAATTGATTATAAGGCCGTCCATTTTTTGGGTTGATTTGCTGCGCTTTAAGGTACCATCTAGAAACAATGTTAAATTAAAATTATGTCTATGTGATCCTTATAAGGACGTTCTGAACAAAACAATACTTACTGTCGAGATTTTCCATAATTAGTTGTTTCATTAGCCTGTTCTTTGTACCTGGCCAAGTCTCCCAGGAAAAGAAATATTTTCTGAGTGCTAATCAAAGCTAAACCAAGCATACCAAGTCCCTTGGGCGGAGTAGTTGACGTGAGATGATTTTCTATTTTGAATTCGTAAGTTTTCTCTAAGACTGTCAACAAATTTTCCAGATACGTTGTACCGTCATCAATAATTTTTAGCATCATTTGTTTCTTTGATTCACGATCTTCTGCATTATCCTTGATCATTGTCTTTCTTAACATTTCAATAATATTGTAGAATAAAATTTTCCAAAAATGTTGCTCAACGTTTTCAGCTTGACAGAATTTGATGTCCGTTTCAAGAAGAATTTGTAAACTTTGTTTTAAAAATTGCCGAATGTAAGAAACTCTTTCCCAATTTGACGTCAGCCCACCAGAACTGAGAATGTACTGCAACTCTTTGTCAGCTCTTTCTATATCAAGTATGAGCAAAGGACTTTTGGCAGATCGAAAACTAAAAAAATTATTTATTGAGCATATCATTTATTATTATTTGATGATTATCACATTTATTGTTTTTAGCTTATTTTAAGTTGGTTTTCATTTTACTCACCTCGATGAATATGGTTCATACCATGCCGGTCGGGTCATACCAAATTGTTCTCCTATAGAAGTGGATGGTTCTCCGTCATCAGGTATACTCGATAAACTATAGAGGTGAGTTGTTTGTGATTGAAATACAGGAACTTTTGAAGATTGTGCAACTTCATTATCCCTGAAATTGAAAATCAAATGAAAATAGATACTTCATATTTAATTTAATACAGCTTTGGTATTTAAAAAAAGTATTAATTTGTACCCTTACCTAAGAGATAAAGAAGATCTACTTCCAGAAGAAGTGACAATGATCGGCTTATTTGGATTGTTTGGATCAAACAAGGTTCTTTGATTTTGTTGCGGCTGAGGTTGTGGTTGCGGTTGGGATCTTAAAAATTGACTGGAATCTTGTAAAACGAGCACCCCTGGGGGTTGAGAACTCAAAGAATTGGGCAAAACATTTATCTGAGATGTGTGAGGCGTCCTTCCATCATCTGATTCACACACTGAAGGTTTTCTACGTGTTCTCCAGTTTTCTTCTGTACTGTGATCTGAAGTTCGACTGCAATTTAAAAAAATACCACTTGAATTAAAAAATATCAACTTTTTATTATTAAAGACAAATTAATAATTTTTCAGCCGATAATTACCTTGCCCAAAAGAAATCATCAGCTGTCCTATTACCAGATCTGAAATTTCTTTCTCTACTAGGTTCGCGACTTCGATGAGAAACAGTCCTCCTCCTGCTGTCAGGTTTTCTACTATTGCTAAGATTTTTCTGATTGTTGTTGTAGCTATCATTTTCTCTGTTCTGTTGATTATTTTGGCGTTCTTGGCTGGTTTCTTTTACTCTGTCTCTGTTGACGCTTCTATAATAAAATATAACAAATTGCATCAATGAAGTCTATAATGTTTGTGAAGCAAATAAAATTTTTGTTCAAAATTTTTACCTGTCACCACGTCTTTTGTCACTATTTCTTTTTTTTTTCTTCGATTTCTTGCTTTTATTAGAGCCAGAAAGTTGATTGCTTGTACTTTCTCTTAAACTTATAATTGACGAGCTGCGACTCATCCTCTCTAATTGTTCGTTAAGTTCGACTTCTTCACACCAGTCCTATTAGAATACAATCAGCGGAATGATTGAGCTTTATGTTAATATCTTGTCTCTTGATAAAAATGTCAACAATATAATAAACTTACTAATGATGTAAATCTAGTTTCTTTGTTAATTGCAGGATCGTAATCACTTTTGGAAAGATTGGAGTTCGACAACGAATCTTGCTTGTTTTCGTCTGTTTTTGATTCATACGTAGAAGACACAGAACTTGCTTTATTACTGAAAACAAAAATTCAAATGTTTCGTATGTATAATTAAATAATTTTAAAAAATGTTATACAAATAAAAAAATATTTTACCTTTGAGAATAACCTTGCGAATTTACTGGAGATTTTATATTTGACGGTTGATGATTAACCGACATTGAACTTCTAGAACCAGAGATGTTGGGTGGTGACGTCGCAGGTGGCGGCATGGAATCCATACGATTTAAGCTTTCTATGCTGGTGTAAGACGTGCTATTGCTACCACGTCGATCATAAGATCTAACAAAATTGCAGAAAAACGTAACGTTAAAACTTAATACGATAATCAAGAAATAAATTGTTTAATTTATTTTACCGGTTGATATAATCTTGACTTGGTGTATGAGATCTAGAACTTGTTGCTGAGTATTGATCAGGAGTAACAGGTCTGAAAACGTATCCGGAATCCATATCTTCATTTCGAGATCGTCCTTTACCTCTATTCCGTGCTGGAATCGTGTTAGACCAGTTGGACTGAGGTGGCAATGGTCCAGACGGAGGTAAATTTTGCATTGTGTGCGAATGCATCATGGAGGATTGATATCGTGGCATAGATGATCCCTGTGAAACAAAATTAACATTAGATTTTACACTTACATTTCAACGCAAGTCAATTATTATAACCTGAGAAACATACAGAAAAAGTCACAGTGCTACCATCCCAAGCACCTTCGGAAGTAGTACCAATAGCACTTTCCGGCGGTGGAGCCAACCCATTATCAATAAGATATTTCTTGTACAACCTAGGTGGAAGATTATCAATTTTTAACTTTTTCGTCATCATGTACTCTTTCATTCCTCCCTTTCCAGATGGTGGCTTTCCTGAAAATTTGTCGCCGTATGGTTCTACACTTCGGGAGTCTCTCATCCGATTTGAATCATTTGAGTTGTTTGGTGTTATAAACAGCGGCTCAGATCCCTAGAATTCACGATTTTATCATAAAATTTAATATGCATTTTTATTTTAATTTTAAAAATCAAATGAAATTGTTTGCCCATAATTACTCACTTCCCGGTTGTCCCTTCGATTGCCATAATTTCTTGACGATATAGGTGAATCTGACCTCCACCTATCTTTGTTATCATTTTTGTTTCGCCGATGACCGCCGTACCTTTTATTACGATCATCATGACCTCGACGTGTAGATTCATTATGACTACCTGCGTGATTGCTGGAATAATTTCTGAAACTTTCATTGCGTTGACTACGGTTTGATTGTGTGTCCCAGTCTTTTTCCATTTCCTTATCCCAGTTACTACCATAAACAGGTGACCTACAAAATAAACAAAGCCTATTGAAAACAAGCGCTAAAAAGCAATTCAAATGAAATTGGATTGTCATTGAATTTTACCTATTTGAAGTATCTCTTTCAGCCAAAGCTTCCTTCATCTTTTTACAAACGTACAAGGGTTGTTCTGGTTTTTTATTCTTTTTGCGCGAGTACATGCTCTCATCAGTCAAACTATTTCTCGACATGCTTCGAACGCGCTCCAAATTTCCATGACTTTTATAATTAAATGACAGATCATTTAGTTTGGATGTTACGGTTTCCACATCACGATATTTGTTCAACCGGTCCTGGACGGAGGTCTTTGGCCTACTCTGCATGTCGTCTTCTGCTTCTAACTCATCCGATCGTCCTGATTTTCTTAAAGGTCCACTTCCTGGTCGGTATAAAGCTTGCGGTGGCGGTCTGTTTCCACCACTTCGCATATCTAACAAAACATCAAAACTGTTACAAATAATTTGCTATTTTTTTATTGAAATTTTTTTTTCAAACGTTCATCGATATATTTATTTATTCAACTATTTTTGTAAATTAAAAGTTATTCAGTTTGATGAAACCATATAAATAAAGTAATAAGACGACTAACACTAACGTCAATGGAAACAGTTTAATGTTAATTTACAATGGCCTCATGTCATCATTTCTTTATAATATACTATAAGCTTAAACACTGATGTGTCAAAGATCTTTTGTTACAAAAATGGTATAAACATTTTAAAATTTGTTTATAATATATTATAAGCTCAAACAATGATATGTCAAAGATCCTGTGTTACAAAAATGGTATAAACATTTTAAAATAGTCAACTCAATGAAAATTATAACAAAAAAAAAGTGCAACTTGTTAATTTAGCTCATGGTGAATGTTTGTCAAAACCAAAACTGCACCAATACGACAACAAACGAACAAGAAAACTTTCATTTCCTCGTTTAATATCAAATTAATTGTTACTTATTTTGCGCAAACAATAGAGCAGATGTTGGGGAAAAGGACAAAACAATGGCACGTTAATCAACTGTGAAGATGCAAATGAAAAGTTGATTTTTAAATTCGATTGACACTTTTATTAACACAAGTCATAATTCATGATTGTTTCAAATGTTATGTAATATTTGTTTTTAAAGTTTAGCACCAATAAAAAAATAAGAACATTTTAATATTCGAGAATGTGGTTTCAATTGTTATAAAAATCAACAACCCCGTGGCCAGTAAAATAATTTTGTATCATTAGTTATTCAAAACTTTGAGGTTAGCTTTGTTTGGTGAGGTTAGATCGACTGTGTTGTTGTGCACTTGTTCGTACGTGGAACTGTGATTGTAATGAAATTTTAACCTACTGGACAACAAAATTGAATTCTTATTATTTTTGAGCCAGTTGTACTAAATTAAGCATTATTTTGAATACCTTGTGAATTTCCTCCCCACTTTCTGCGTCCTTTGTCGTAGTTCGCCATATTGAAGTACAATCGCATCCAAATTTTTGCGAAAAAATCAACGCGCTAGAGCTGTTCGCTGCAGTCTGCGGCTTCAAGTCCTTAATCAGTTCACTCAAACTTCATTTCATCTTGACAACTTTGTTTGCTACTTTGACCTCTAAATTCGATTGTTGCAACTTTCGCAATTGTATTGAAACGTGTTTTTAAACAAAAACATTTGTAAATGATAGGTTACTAAGTACAGTTTTTCTCATAAAAATAGCATACTATTCTTATTTATGTTTGTAAAATTATTAATGTTCCATTTATGACAAAAATAAACAATAACAAAAGTGATCGATATCTCGTTATTTTTTCCTTATATCTTTTCATAACCGGTTTGATCTTTTCTATTCAAAATACGCTATATCATTCATATTTCATATGTATATAGTATATTATTTTAATTAAACGTTTTTTTCTGAACACATTTTCTTGTAAAGTCGGATTATTTCCAAAATTTGAACATGAACACGGGTGAGCAGATTGCTGATTCACTGAAATCCTGCTAGGAGGCGGCACTGTTACAACTGGCATAGACGATAGAATGAAGAAAGCGAAGTCTTAGTTGGTCTTAGTAAGATTGCAATTCGTTGCCCAATATCTCTGTAAATTATCAAAATCAAAATAATTGTTTCATTGAATGATTTATTTGAAATAATTTACGTATTATTGACGTAACACTAAAAATTTGAGATATCAAAAACGTTGTTCAGATATTTTGTGAGGCATATAATCAGTGAAAATAGTCTGTCATAACTAAAGAACGTTGTTTTCCCTTTGAGAAAATTTAAAATTAAAACATGGGAAATAGTTCAGCTAAAGCCGAACAACTGAGCATAGAAGCTCCGAAACAGCCAAGTGATAAGAAATTGAAACCATGTTGTGCATGTCCTGAGACAAAGAAAATCCGAGATACATGGTAATATATTTATATACATTTCAGGTTATAATTGTAGAATATTTCTTTCATTTCACTTCATGTATGCAGTGACTAATGATTTCTGACGAAACAATACTTTTAATTTAGTCATTGATGTTTCTAAATATAAAAATGAAATAAGTCAAATTTAAAATACACCGATCCAAATTTATATAAAATTTGCATTAAATAAATTTTTTAATTTGAAAAATATTATCAAATTATAAATAACCTTTATAAACATTTCATTGTTTCAGCATAATGGAAAACGGAGAGGAAAACTGTAGACATTTAATAGAAGCACACAAAGCTTGTATGCGTCACTTAGGATTCAACATTTAATCACCAAGAAAATTAGTCACCCAAATTACCTCTTCTATGACCTGCAAATTAAAGTGAATAATGTAAATATTTGTAACTTTTAAGTTCATGTACGATGATGTTTGGTGACATGAAATATTTATTACAAATAACTGAATAAATGACATGAGCAAATAAAAAAAACAGAGAATAATCAATACGTTTTCATTATTATACTGACTTTTATTGACATAATTTGAATATTTTGTAAACTTGGAATGGATTTTTGGTGCAATGATAAATAACATTAATATTCTCATTAAAATATGTCTCATCTGTAGTTTACTAATTTACAAATTATGTTTACTCACGATGTTTATCGCAGAATTTATGAACACAAATAGTGATCAAGATTTCAGATACAATACTTGATGCATTAATTTTTTCAATTGATTGAGAATATTTTTTATAGAATTTGAAATCTTGCAAAAATGACTTTGAAAGTTATTTTGTTTTCTTAGTAAAAATTTGAGCAACAGCTCCGAAATCAGCCAAATAAATTCAAATTAAATCAACATGGGGCTCCATTGGAGTCATGTCCAGGACAAAACCATAAAGGCACACAAGTCCGTGCTCATCGCCAGGAACAATTGGTTCTAATGTCTCCTGAGAAGCAAGACGCTGAAAGCGCATAATAACGCTCTGACACTTGACGACGAGGACAACAATTCTGAAAAACGTACATGCCAGTCCGCTGGAAGACGATAACATAAAACCGATCATTTGCTGATTAATTATAAAACAAATATTCGAATGAACCGTAGAAGAAACTTTGCAAGCAGAATTCATGCAGGGATGAAAAATGCTATTGAGCAACTAGTCATTTCCCTTTTGCGTTAAATTTTCACAGAGTCAAAATGATATCGCGGTATAAATTGATTCAGATAAAAGAAATCAATTTATTTTTTCAGTGTGACTGCCGTTACCGACAACGTATGCTTAAGTAGACTCTAGTCGTCGTGTCCAAAATGCTGCTAGATTTGACATTAGTTGAGCATATCTCAATTGTCTCGCAATCCATTGAGTCTCACCTTTCTTGAGGTATTCTCATGGAATGCAAAACTTTGCTTTGCTGAAACGAACAAAAAAAATCAAATCGACTTTATATTAATTTCTTGATTTTTTATTAATAAAATCCATTTTTAAAGACTGAACATTGATTCTACCTGATATTCAGCTTCAGAATCTATTATTCCTACAACGCAAACAATTTGGTACTGTCTTGCTTTCATGGATGCCATGGATTTTCGAATGAGTCTCATGGCTGTAGTGGTGCTACCAGTATTGTTAAACTGCATCATCTGGCCAGGGCTGTGACTCGGATCTAGCACCAGCATGGTTATCGTTCCATCTCTTAGTTGTTCTACACCCATTATTGTTCTGCTGTGACCTGTTACATTACATTTGATGTCAGATTTAGGAATATTATACATTTCAAATCAATTTATTCTTTGATTATTCAAATCTGCAATTCAACCTTGATGTTGAAGATATAAAGGTGGTTTGAAATCATCTCTCTTTTGAAAATACTTCAAGACCCACTGAAACAACTCTGGATGACTTCCATCCAAACCAGATGGCTTAAAGAAGTCTACTAGTTGACATCTGAAAATAAATTGTCACTAAATTTTGTTTTTCACTTGGTATCTTTTGTGCATATATTTAGTATTCAAAACGTACTTAATTCTTAAACTTGAGAGTAATGTAACAACTTCGGTAGCACCAATCCACTTTCTTGTATTAACTAACGTTGCTCCTAGTTGCTCGGCACCCTGCACGTCGAAACCCTGTGACCAGGCCCACTCTATCGTGCGTTGTAATCGTGAGATAGACATCATAGAGGAAAGCGAAGGACCGTCCATAGAGGCAGAAGCATAAGAAGGAGATGCAGCAGAGCAGCTCCATGCTTTGTACACGAGCTCGTTGTAGTTTGTGTGCTGGAGCAGTGACGATAGCAACATCTGCATGTTTCGGTAACCGCAGCCCCATCCGCGATCGCCGTAAGTTGTCGCGTAATGATCCACTGTCGAACATAGCAGAGTAGAAATCACATTGGTGCAAGCTTTGCTGAGAGCTCGTACTTTGGGGACCAGCCCTGAAAACATGTTTCATAAATGAAAACAATTGGATTTTATATTAAATCGTTTTTCATTGAACAATTGTTAAACATTAAATTAAAAACTCTATTTTTGCACCTCTGGTGCAAGAACTCCCATCGTCAATGCCGCTGCTCTCCGCAACACGAAGTTCAATTTGCTTTTCGTAATAATCAGCAACGGACATCTCGCCAGCGTAGACAGCTCGTTGCATATTTGTAACACTTTGTTCGCGAAAATTTCCCTGGTTGTCCATTCCATACTGTGCCCGCAGCATCTCGAATTCGCGCTGTTCTTGCAGTTTTCGCACCTCTTTTTCGTGTCTCTCGATATCTTTTGCCAGCAACCTGTCGCTCCTACTCGACGAACAATCTGGACTAATACTATTCGCTGGGGACGGCGTCGTCAGTACGCTGTTCTGCTGATGCGACCTCTGATTTTCTCGGAAATGTTCCTCGATGTGAATTGATAGATCTTCGTTTGTTTTAAATGAAGTGGACATGCAAACCGGACAGGAAGGCATCGACATCGAAAAACTGTCTGCACCGTCAGCATTTGGGTCTGCCAACGACGCTCCTTTTGCAGGACTGAAAAATCGAAAAAAACAAATGCAACCTTATAACTGCCTATAATAAACCCTTCGGGGGGGGGGGGGGGTAATAAAAAAATAATTTTTTCTTGTTCTCCTCTACCCCTCCCATACCTAAGAATGTCTTTGTGCTCAATATTGACATGCAGTTCCAAATCCTTGGAATTCGGAAACGAAGTTATGCAAATGGGACAGTTAAAATTTGAAGCATAGTCGCTGGACGGATCGTACGAATAATCAGACGTTAAGGACGGCGAAGTAAGATCCAAGTGTTGTCGGTTGATATGTTCTTCGAGCCTGGAGAGGCTGTCTGAACTGTAAGGACACATCGGACATTCTTTTACAGGAAACGTGTGAGGACTTGCGTGCGAACGTAACTCTAGATTAAGGCCAGAACGAAGCGGAGATCCATGCCCACCACAAGCTGCATAGTCTTCTGAAACAACTAAGAAACACCGTTCCATAATGATAAAGCGTAGTTCAAAGGATTTAAACAATACTGAATTTCAACTTGGATACAAACTTGCATTGACATTGGCAGTAGTAACATTGTTATTATTGTTATTGTTACAATTAATATTGGAAACCGATGTTGTTAATGATTTTGACGAAGCAGGTGTCTGAACACCGGTCGACAGTGTTTTCCAGCCATTTCTTAAACAAGGTGGGTGCAGCTTCGAATCAGGCGTTTTCGCCTCTCGTCCACTTTTATCTTCAATGGAATCTTCATCAATGAAGGCCATCATGTCATTGTCCGGAGTACTAAAATTCAATCGTTTTAACATTTTCTTTTTCTAATTCTAACCTCACAAATTGAAATAAAAGTTTTTATTTGGTGTTACTCTAGCGAATGTTTCGATTTGTGATGGTTTTGATTTGATGATAAGGGCATGAACCTATGAACAATTCAAAGATATCTCACCTTGGTGTGAGATAATCAAGATGTGCACTATTTACATGGCTAAGCATTTCCGCGGGAGAACTTTCGCTGAGGTCACAAAACGGACAATTAATTTCACCTTCTAGGTGACATTCGACCATATGCGCCCTCATTTCTTCGTCGCTGAAACCTTCCCTGCCACAAATTTCGCACGTGTAATTCAATTCCGGCACGGAGGCTCTCTTATTTGACGCTTCCATGACTTTATCTTAAGTGGACGTGCACAGGTGCTTTTACAATTCACCAATTGATGTTGTCTTATTAAAAATCTGTAACAAACAAGATGAATTCAATCAGTTTTGAAATGAATTCTCATTTAAATATCAATTCGAGCAATTCATCTAATTATACCGCCGCCACTGAGACTTGTAATTTGTCTTGAATAATCGTTATGAATAGTCGGCCAAAAAATAATTATACTTCGATCATCCGCGTAGCTCTCTGATTTGCATTTTACAAATGGGATTCACATAAAAGTATCAGAACGAGGGATCATGAAAATTTATAGCGAGCAGATAATATTGTTCATTTAAATATATAGCACCGCGCTCACGTTTGCAACATTTCTTGAAATAAAGCATACGGCGGTTTTGTATACATTCTCCAGTGATTTGGTCTGAAATTTTGAACAGCGATAGCGAGACGCGTTGAGAACATAAAAATAAAATGAAATCCGAGCAAAACGAATGTATATGTTATCGGGAAATCGAATACATTGTCTGGCTGCGTGTTTGTGCAAATTAAATGTTATTTGGCTCGGGTCCATTTTTAATATCACTTTGACAAAAATGTGTCAGACTTTTCTTTCATCTCATTAAACTCAATGCTTTTATTTTGCATCTTTCATTTCTTGCAATCGATCTGACAATATTCGATGATGGTACATTCGAATAATGCCAAGATTTATAGATTTATAGAAAAGTTCATCAAATTCAGATGTTAAATTTGTTTTTAACAAATTAAACAAAAATGATGTGCCGTTTTGTGTATACATATTTAGTCACTTTATCTTATCATTTATTGGTTGCAAATAAAAGTGCACAGTGTGAGAGTGCTCAAATGTATGAGGTGATTTGTGATGAAAAATGAAACATAGGTCAGGATGGCTGTAATTTTAAAGAAGAACGTTTCATTGATGGTGCATGCTGCATAGCGATACTAGGCCAGCTGTGGTGGCGCTTTTGTGTAAGGGTTTTGAGATAGGCTGCCGCATCTAATGGGTTGCTGGGCAGGGTTGACCCATTTTCCCAAGAGTCAAATCGTCACTTTTTTTTCTTGCATCACAATCGATTGTTAAAGCATAGTGGGGAGATTGTTAAACAATAATCAAGTCAAATTTCGTTTTTTTTTCTCGATAATCCCGCATCAATGATTCTTGTAAAAATAAAAAAAAACATACCTGAAAAAAAAATCAAAAACAAAAAATAAAACTATTTTGATTTATTTTGAGGGTGTCAAAAATAAATCAAAAAAAGTTGACAAAGATGAACTGACAACTTACAGATCTAGGAAAATCGGTCAATTTCGGACACCAATGCCCCTGAATTTGTGCGAGCGCATGTCGAGGTGCATTTCTTGACTAATATAATTTATCACAACAAACTTAAAGGTGTCACCCCGTTTGACAGATGCCAGGCACGCGTGCGGTTATTAATATCAGAATCATCAGATCAATTGTTCAGTTATAAATAATTCCATGGCACGAACGATCCGCACTAAGTGTGCCGAGCAACGTGCAGTTACTGCTTCAAACTCAGAAACCCACGAGCTGGCGCCTGCATATATAAAAATGCGCGATTCCGACGCGCTATCCTCTCGTGTTTTTACGATCCACGCTTTGACACTGTCATTATACTCTGCGCTGCTGATCCTGCGCTCTGCTCTACAAACCCTTCTTTACTTCTTCTTTTACTTGTGACGTCACACAACTTCAGAGAATTGAATCGCATTCGTTATATACAATTACACTTTCAAAGACTATTTGAAATGGGACTATATTCTCTGGACTAATAGTGTACATTTTTTTAAATTTTTAACAAAAAAACAACTATTTAATTATGAACTTTTTAACCCAGTCAATAATTTTTATATTTTCAACTTTCTTTCAATTTGGTATCAATGTTTTAATGTTTTTCATAAATGACGTAAGTATTTGTTTACATTTTTATCGAAAACAAAATATGCATAATGTTTTAATTTGTTTAATTTAATTAACACTATTTAAAGTCTCAAGTTTAGGCGGGAAATTCAAAAGCAGTACATCCCTTGTTATAGAGGCCTCTTGTGTTCGGGCGCACTCTATATTTGAGCCAAAAAACTGAGTTAACTTGCTTCAAATGGCAGCAGTGTAACAATAAAAAAAAGAAACGTTTGAAATGATGCGATTAAGTATGCGAGGCAATGGAAAAAGGGTAAAAATACATTTAGATATATTTTGTAAAAAAATGTAATTCGCACGTTAGTCTTAAGTCTTGTTTGTATGTGAAGATGACTATATATATACATTTTGTAAAGGCCAATAAAACTTATTTTACTCTTCAACGTTTGTAAACTTTCAAGCGCGAAAAACGTACCGTAATAGAAAAATCTGTATAATATATGTATATTATATATATTATACAGATTGTTCTATTGGGGTATCTTCAAAGAATATGAACAACATCTTCTCCTAGTGCATGTATTGTTATCAAGGTCATGTAATCGACGTCCCTAACACACAGATGCGTGGAAATTTTAAACATAATAAAATTTATATACAAACTTATATTTCGAGTGAAAACAAATTCAAAGTAGAGGAATAAAATGTTTCAAAAAACAAAATAAACTTTTAATAAAGCGGAAGCACCTTGTTTTCAAAAAAGCGTTGTCTGTTCGGTTTTTCTAAGTCGGTAAGTCAGTATTGCAGAAAGAGCGCTTTTACAACATTTTATGGGACCCAAGCCAAAATAACCATTTGTGAAACGGTTTGTGAGTAAAAAAGTATTTATTCAATTTTTAACAATCACGAAATATATTTATCTGTTAGTGAATATATATTCCATTAAAAAAATTTAAATTGAATTATAATAATTGAAAATTGAAATAAAACGAAATAATAAACTAACTTGCATATTGATTAACAATAATAAACCAAATTGTATGAAAAAAAATTTGAAATAATAACAAAAAAAAAACTTTTTTTAATAAAAGAAAGGGACGGGACCTGGACGACGACAAACCGAACAATTGTTGTATTAATTGTATACACATAAACGCGCGCTAAAATAACGACTGCAGTAATTCTTGAAAACACGTATAAAAACGACCGCAACAAAAATGGTTACCGTTTTGAACGTGCGTGTATAAACGACAACAATTTAAACGACTGCAGTAATTTTTGTCGTATAAAAATGACAACGTCAAAAACAAACTCAATGCATGCCTCCCACTTAAGGTGAAAATGTAAGACGATCTCGCTATGTCTTTCTTCCACTTGTGGATGCATCGTTAACGCCATCCTTGTTGCACCTATACGACTTACATTTTCTGCAGTCGTTTAAATTGTTGTCGTTTATACATGCACGTTCAAAACGGTAATCATTTTTGTTGCGGTCGTTTTTATACGTGTTTTCAAAAATTACTGCAGTCGTTATTTTAGCGCGCGTTTATGTGTATACATCGGTTTGTTGTCGTCCAGGTTCCGTCCAAAGATAGAAATACTCTCGAATAAAATATAGCCACGTGATTATTTTGAATGTTAATCAACACTAGTTTACACATTATTAAACAAACTAATTTTAAAAATAATAAATTCTAATTATATTTTTACTGAAAACAAATATAAGGAAAAACTGTACTGAACTTTTACGTATTCTAAAATATCTTTACATTTGATGCTCCAAAACTGAGATAGACCAAAGACCTGACTTTTTTGGCAAGTTCGGCTGTTTTATATACATTGTTAGACTCAAAAGAAAAAGAATATTAGAAGCTTTTGAAAATCTTTTTCCATGTACGAATAAAAGATACTCAATTGATATTGAAATTTAATTGGGCATAGATACAATGAACATGCAAAGATTATAAAAATGATTTATGTTTAAGCTGATAGTGCCTGTAGATAACATACCGTGGTTCTTTTTTTTTTCATTTATATTTTGAAAATATATCCTTCTATTCATATAAAAAGTATTCTACTATTTTTCTTTGTTTTTAGTGTCTGGGCTATAGAGGTGTTTGATGATGAATACTTAGTCTCCTGATTTCTCTTTGGCCAGGATAAAGCAGTCAGAAGATATAGGGTGGTGGGTTTGTGACCATCCCGAAACCCGCAAATAATATATCATTTATTATATTATTAATGATTTAAGTCAGTTCGCAATTAAACAAAATAAGCAACAGAGCGAGTCGTTTCAACTATCAATGACTTTTGAAGCATTCAACCTATATTTAGCTCCTGAGCGTAGTAAAAGGTGTTGAATTATCCTATAGTAATTCAACTATAGGCCCTACTAGTCTATGACTTGAGGCTCTCTGAAAATGTTTTTTTTTGTTGTTGTACATGCAACCATAAACATTTTTTTAAATAAAGTGCCCCAAACATTTGAGTTTACTTCAGGCCCTCGTACTTTCTTAATCCGCCACTGGTGATAAAAGAGAAAGAAAATATAAAGTCTCCTTGGCGTTCGGTTTTAACTATTTGAGAAATTGTGATTCTATAGGTGACTTATACTGCTTAGCGAAAATGAATCGAGGTCGAGCAAAAGAGCGACTTTGCATCATTCGAAAAGAAACCATTTAACACTTAATAGAGAGTAAAAAATCGAACTAATCGAATAATGTAACAAAAATGTTCACATCTAAAAAAATTTCATACGTCAATTATATCAACTTTACACGATATGTGCAGTTTGATTTTATATACAAACAATTTAAAATTACATCAGGGTTGTACAAATGTTTGGATTTGTCATTTTATTTTTCAGACAATAAAACGAGATGTATAAGGTAAACGTACCTATTGCGGTTATAATGTTCCTATTTGTGTTAGTTTTGATTAAATTCGTTTTCAATTTACATTCAAAACTGAGAGTTATGCAAAGCATTTATATAAAATCAATGCATATTTAACTCTTCATTGAATTGCATTTTAAGTAGTTCAAAATTTGCAAAAAAACAATTATTAATTTTTAACTGAAATTACCCCAAATTAGTATCTATAACATAAACTGGAACGTTTACCTTAGTTTCTTTTGATTAGAACAAGATGAAAAAACGAAGCGAACAATTATTGTTGGTAGGTTAAAATTTCAATAAAGTTACAAATTGTTCAAGCAATGATTTCCAATGATTTTCAACAACTAAAAAGCTGGATGCAATTATCAGACTAGCACGCGTACTGAGAGGGCCTGTTTCCAAATCGAAAAAGTATTGAAAACATTTTGAATTTTTACATACTTATAATATTTTCTCGATTTTATGAAAAATCTTCCGAGCGCTACTTTAGTTACTTCCATACCTTTAATTGTTATAATATTCATAGCAACGTATAATAAATTTTTTTTTGTCTTCGCAACTACATATTGTACAGTGCTTGTATCAATAATTGAAAAATTCTTCATCTTTATGATAATTCGACTTATAATATTATTTATGAAATGTTACTTCAATATATATTACGATCATACTTTTTTTCAAAATGTCAAGATTGCAAAAGACA
>JAQQRF010000898.1:0-22699 GCA_030523145.1 Trissolcus brochymenae
TAAGAATATGTGGTTAAATTTCATTTTGACCCCACAATAGATGGCGCTGTTGTCAAGTGAATTTACTCAACGAAAAAACCAATCTGTTCAAATGAAGATTTTTGTCTCGGAAAACGGAAATTCAGATTCTGACTAACATTTTGAAAAAAAATGTCAAAAAACAATCCAATTTGACCAGGTTATGGGGATTTGAAAAAAAAGGTTCTTTTTCTGATTTTTTGATGATCCAGGATAAACCGTTTGCATGTGTTAGTGTTTGTGTGTGTGCGTGTGTACGTGCATGTGGCCGTGTTTGAGCGTGTAAGTGTGTACATGCATCTGTTTCATTTTATGTATTTGAAATCTTGTTTAATTATTTTTGACACAAATTCTACTGTGTATGCTAATCTACAATGTACATTATAGCTTGTCTAACTATCAACCGACTTCAGACTGATACGCAAATGCCATTTTGTAAACATGCTCCAAATTATTCGGAGCGCATACATTGCAGTGTGTAAATGTTTTTATACGAATTTGTACACAGAAAAAAATTTCATAACATCATTCCTTGAAAACTTAGATTACAATCTGAATTCCGAGCCCGGAATTGAGATACATGACGGCTGACATTATTTCGACCGTACACTGGGTCTTATTATGTAAAAATGTCTACATAGAAAATCACAAATAATTAATTGCTCGTAATACCGTAATACGTAGGATCGTGCAATATTTATAATGCAATCCAGATACAATTTTCTTTTGAATGCGTAAGTGCGCTGTCGCATCATAACGGTATAAACCATCATCAATCGAGACACCTCTGCATAATTCTAACAAATCGCGCTTACAGCGGGACCATAAGCTCGTGTCCACTTATAAAGCGACGAACGTATGACCGATCGCACACGCGGCCAGGGTAGCAATGACACGCGGTCGTATAACCGTATTTTGCCCCCGTGCGTGCACTAGTCACGCTCGTATATAGTCTTTTTATTAGCCGGTTTACGATCGAAAATTTACGTTTGCATTAAACGCAAATGGAAGCGATGACCATAAGTATATCTTTCGATGAGCTATGCGTTGCTGCGTTATTGCATTGCCCGTAATGATACATTTATAGATTAGTTCGTGGAGGGTCAAGCATCACCGCGCAGCACACACGAAACTCTCATGACGTGGTATTAAACTATAATGTGGATGAAGTGTTTTTATATTGTGTAATTGCCTTTGGGTCGTTAATCAGTGAAATAATCGTCCCAGAGAGAGATAATTTTTTTTTCTAAATTATTATTAATAATAAATTGCAATAGTGTAAATATCGTTTAGTGGCTGGGATGTGCCAACACTTTTTCTTTGTCGTTGATTTTCAACGGGGCAATTAAAATTTCATTCCCGCTGATTTGATTCATTAACTTACGTGATTCACTTGTAAGTTAAATAAATTGACAATCGTATAATTACACGTGTGAGCAAGTTATTCGTTATTTGTTTGTAAGAAAGTTTAACAAGCCTCGTTAGTTGGTAGGTACTCGTCCACATCACTGTTTCTATCAAATACTAACAACACACAATGGTCGTTATTTTTGTAGCCGGGGATGCACTGCGATGTTACTGAGGAGTGTCATTTAACGTATTGCGCACTATTAGTTGTACATGACACAAGAGTCACTCAAGACTAATGTCAATACAAAGTTGAACGTCAATTTCTCTGTAACAATCACCGAAACAATGGCATATTAATCTTCATAATATTGGAAACGCGCGTTTTCGTAAAAGTTTATTGATTATTTATTGTCAGCTGAATGGTTGGAAGTTTATCATAAACATATTTTTCTCTTCTGCAGATAGTCGAGTGTCTTCGGGCGATCGTCTGTTTTCCATTGCATCGCAGTGGTGTCTTCGATCGAATGTAAAGTACGTGAAAGGACATCGACGAGAGTCGAAGAGTATTTCCTTAGATCCACATTAAATGTGTTTCGCTATCGCAAGGCAGCGTTTCGCTCTTTCCATTTTCTTCAAGCCCAAGCAGAGAGTACGTTTTATCAAACCGAACCACGTAAATGTCCCAGCGTAGGTGTAGCGATACTTGACTTCAAGTCTGGAGCTTCTGAAGTGCATTTCCCCCGCCGTATCCTGAGCGGCGTCATTTACAACATGCACACCGATATATCCAAGACATTCGGTCTCTGTGTCGCGCGGAGAAAGTCAGTTCAATTATTAGGATGCTTTTATGATTGCTTATAGGCGCTGTCGAACAGTTTTTGCGCTATTACTCGGTGCTAAAAATTTACTCCGACTGATTTTCATTTAATAGTGACATAGAAACGGCTTCGTTACACAACCATAATTGGTTAATGGTTATATTTCACCATGAATCACCATGGTTAGAACCTTAGATTATGCAATGTTCAAACTCTTCTGTCGCTACCAGATGGCTATTTGAACCGATCCACCACGTTAGATCTTTTTTTTTCAATTTAAATGTTTCATAATAAATTATCATCGAAATAATAAAACGGACGATAAAATGAAATATTTTTTTCAATTTCAAAATCAACTCACGCGTGTCACGTTACAAAAAGAAAAGAAAAACGATAACGTGTAATGAAAGTCAGTAAATCATGGCAAGATAATGCAAAATGATAATCTGTATCGGTCGTCATAAAAAAAGTCACATATATATTACTGTCAAACAAATTAATATGTAAATCTATTTTCTCGGAACAAGTGTCGCGTGCTCAATTAAAATGCCATTAAATAATGCGTGAACTCGCATAAATGTTGTATTCACGCTTGGTATAATATACTGTAAATGATTTACGCGGCGACAATGTCAATCGTCAATAACGATTATTGGCGCGAACACGAAACGACAACAAAAATGAACGGAAATGAAGAAAAAGAAAAGAGGCTGAGTCGAGAGTGCGATTAGGAGGAGCGATTGGAACATCTTGGTATCAGCTAGCAAGAGGAGTTGAATAAAACACGCGGAAATGAAACAAGTCGTCGGAATAATGCAGCAATAAATGCGCGCGATCTCCAATCGGTTGGAACGCGAATCGCGCATTAGAAAGAACCGCTTCTTCTTCCAGATGCGCGTAATCACGCCCGTATCTCAGCCGGAAGCGACGTTGTAAGAAGCGACGATGAAGAACGGTCGTAGAGTCGCGCGTGTCGCTGTTGCGAATTAAAGCAACGATGGCTGCTGATTAATGCCGCGGATGCACGTGTTGATAACGAGTGTCGCAACCACTGTCCCGAGTCTCTGCTGATGATTAATGAGCTCTGAGACAACGTCCAGTATCTGTATCGCATTGAAAAACCGGTGGCTTTCCGTCCCAAGCGATCACGCTAGTGGACAACTTTTTTGTTCACCATCCTCGGTGTTATTATGATTGCAGAGCCGATCAGAAATAAGCGCTCTCAGTTATAGGAAATGACAATGCACGGCTATTCATTATAAAATAAGTCAGGAAACTTTGCGTAAGAAACACCTGACAGGTGTGTAAACGGAGGCAAAAGGAGAAACTCCGATTAGCCTTTCTGCAGATTGTAAATCTCGGTTTATATGAACCAGGAAAAATGATTTATGCGTAAAAATGTTAGCGCTTACTTAAAAATGTTGTAATTTAAATTATAGTTCAGGTCGATTGGTCGGTCCCATTAATCCCGGATGATTCGAAAAATATTAAGTAGAATAAGGGGTGTTGGGATAAAAACGCTGATAAAGAGCTCTTTTGCAATGATAAAAGTGTTGCGGAAATTGTCAACGATTTTTATGTTCGTTCAGCCGTTGATTAATGTGGTCTTGAAATATACTGATCTGTGCATGAATATCAATAAATTTTTTCTTTTCGTTTTTTTTTTTTTTTTTTGCCATTCAATTCAGTCAATCGTGCGCTCTGATATATGTATCGCAGTATTAATTTCCAATAACAAATCGTTATTTACGACGGGCATAAGCGATTTCATCGTGATTCGTTATCCTGGAAACGCGTATTTTTGAACCTCGCAAATTCACTTGTTTTGCACTCACGGGAAACAGCTATGTTGCGTCAAAACGAAGCGAGCGTTCCTCGTGATTAACCTTAATTGACGTGGCTAATTACGCATTCCCGGAGCACATTCGAGCTATGATAAATACAAAAAATCACTGCCAAATGATAAATTAAATGCACGGCACGGGACGATTTTTCTCCTTCCCTTAATTCTTAGACTGTCCTCGGCATTCTCTATTGGTCTTTTACGCAACGATATCTAATGTCGCGTCGAAACGACAATTAATTTTCATTTCTCATCGATTATAATGCTCAAGGCACTCAAAGCATAACGAATCACCGTATTAAAACATTTTCTGCAACTTCTTGCTCAATTATAGTTGTACAGTTGGAAGGATGAGGTTTTCCCCATGGTAATGACATTTTCGAAACAGGAAACGATTTTTCTTCGACAAGATGGAAAAAGCAGCACTTGACAAAAATGTTGTTGCCTTTGGACTTGAGCATGATCAATTATATTATTTGTTTTTATCAATCAAAATGTAAACTTTATTAAGAACAAAAAATTGGCCCTGTTACGAATCAAGGAACTAAAATTGAAAAAGGTTAGCATGATTAACTGTCGTTGGAGCATAATGAATAGTTATTTCATCAAAATCGCAAGCTGGAATCAGTTAATTATTGTCTGTGCTCGTTTTTGAAGTCAGCTCTCTTAATGAGTTGAAATGGATGCAATATCTCATTGGAGCAAGCACGACGTAACGATTGATGAAATGCGCGAAACTCTCTTTTTGCACAATTATACGACAACGAATAGTGATGGAGCGCAGCAACGCTCATTAAGTTAGCAATGCTCGACCTATCGCGCGATCTCCCACGCAAAAGTCATTCGAGTAAAGGTCTGCCCACATAACGCGATAATACGTTGTCGCGTTATACGTTATATTCGCGGACGTTGCGCGACCCAGAGATAAACTCACGAAACTAAGCACCATTGCGAAATGCAGTCAAAGGTTATACATGTGCGAATGAAAGTGATACAAGAGACTCCCAACACCGCACAAACATTTGACCAAACATCGATCTTCGATCCGGCCCAATCGGCACTCTTATCTGGCTCAAATGATTTGATCGTAGGCTCAGTTCTTGGAACTACATGTAATGCCACCTATGACACATAAAGAATGATAAGTTATGGGAAATGTTTTCGTAACCATGAGGTAGTTATGACAGAGAATATTATGTCGTGAATATTGTTTTACGTCTTCTTATTACGAATAAACTTGTGATTTGATCACTTCGTGTTCAAAAGGCAGACACGAACGTTGCATTAATACCCTTTTGATTGTGTATTTAAGAGGTCGTGTCGCTTATGTATTGATGTTTTTTTTTTGTTCCTTCTCTCTCTCTTTCTGTTTTTGACATCGTATACTCAAAGAGCTTTCATGAGAACAGAATTACTTCATCAGTAGGTGAAAATCGCGCGTACCATTAATGAAAATTGTGCAAAATACCTATCGTTTTTCTTATAGCCATTAATTTGACTATTATTATGAATGTATATAAAAATATTATTACAAGAAACTACCTCTTGGAACTAAATAACCAAAGTATTAATCTTTTCTAGAACGTAGTATACAATTTTTATTTTTGTAACCTAAATGTACAATGTCAGATATTTTCAAGTGACTGATAGAGTAAATTTATATGACGAATAATCGTCAAGAAAACAATGAGAGAATAATTTTTCATAACTGGGATGCATAAATTATTTTGATTAATTGAATGAGTCTCCATCGGAAAATAAATAATTATTCAGATAAACAATAAACCGATTAGTTTCCTTAAAGCTAATTTCGTTCATTATTTTCGCCCAACTAATCTTTTTTAAAAATGTAATTAATACTTCCAGAACGTATTCTTATGAAAATGAATAAAAAATGTTTTTGAATGATTCTGCTTCTGTTCCTAAAAGCCATCAAAATAACAATTGACTTGCTAAATAATTAATTCATCAAACGATATAAAAAAATATATCCATGCGAATGTGATAAATTTTCTATGGAAATAACACAGTTCAAAGACGACATAAAGAGATAAGACGCATAACTTACAGACGGAAATAACCGTAATTATAATAAAAGGACACGTACAGTATTTCATGCGGTTCAAGTACGAAAATCAGTATCGCGATCGTCATTCGTTTCATTTATCCGTCCTATCTTTTCGTTCGCCGCTTCCTTGTCTGGTTCGTCGCCTCTTTCTCGGATCCTCTCATTCCACTTAGACATTGATTCATCCGCGTCCTCGTGTCCGCCGTGTTGTCTCCTGCAAATGCGACTCGACGCTGCATGTGCATGCCACGTTGTATCGTAGCCGCTGGCACGACCGATGATTATCTTTATGCTCGGCTTAAACCACAAAGCACGGCAGTCCCACGCAGGTCTAGTCGAGTTATTAATCGCTGCATAATTCTTCAATTACGAAAGGTTAATCCACAGTTTTCACGCTCTACCTTAACAGAACGGGCCTTTTTTGATGCCAACGTGTGACAATCCGGTGAACAGCGGATATCCGATTTCGAGTCACCATTATCAGACTGTATCTAAATTCTTTGATGTCAAAGTCTACGAAATAGAAAAAAATTGAATATTATTTCAAAGAAAAAATGTTCACTTAGTTTAATATAAAATCACTAAACAAATTGATTTTCGTAACTTTTCAATCTATTTTGATGATAAAATAAAATTGCAAAATTAAAATAAATGAATAATTTAATGAAACGAAAGTTATTTCTAAACTGAACTTTGCCCTTGATGAATTAAAAAAAAAGACAAATTAAATTTGTTTGTTTTTTTTTTTGAAAACGCAGAATTAAAATAAATAATTAAATTAAAAATGTCAAAATGAATCTCATAGTTCTATAATTGATTTCAATTCAATTACAACAAGTCTCGTAACAGTTTAATAGAACTTTTGTGTGTTCGTCTGTAGGTTGTAGAAGCGTGGGGTTACTTGCCAGATAGAGATTCAATCGCACAGGTTCAACTCGGCATTGTTTATTGTAAATCAGTTTATAAACAAATGACAAATTTTATGTCTTTCTTACAAATGAATGTATAGAAGAATATGTAATAACGAGGGATTGCAACCATAATGACGTTGTAGGTCGATAATCGCGTATAAGTAGCTTGTTACTATAAACATTCCTACTACTAACAATTTTATGCTATTAACATGGATCGAGCGTGACTAAATTCTTCATTTTTTTTAACGTTCAGAATATTATAAATAATAAGTAGAATATTGTAACAAGAGTAATACAGAAGCATCTGATTTAAATAATTTCGCAATTTGGAGAACGCAAATTCCCATAAGCTGAGAGTTGTTCTCTAGAACTAGAACGTTAATTCTTATCATCGGTGTATCGAAATTGTGCATTATATATACGGTAGCTAATTTTTCGAAGCACATATCTTTACATGAAAGACGACACTACGTTGAATTTCACGCAACATTCCGTCGATATTGCGGAAAATGAAACGTCGTGGTAAATCGCGATAACGTTTCAGCCACAAGGCGTCGTACAGTATTGGGCGCAGAGATATTATACAATGAATAAAGAAAAGAAATTGCGAACGTCGTCCGCAGTTTACGCTCAAATGTACAATCGTCCCATCTTCGTAGCGCCGGTGCGGCTAGTCGAAGCATTATAATATCAAGCTTGAATAACGTTAGACGTCTTTTTCCGTCGCTCGCGGCGCAACAACGTTAACCGATCGCGCTTTCCTATTCATTTTTGCCGCCTAAACGAGTGTTTAAATTATATGTCTTTACAAACCTCGATCTCGTAAAAACCGGTTTTATACAAAAATTGCCACTCAATAAAAGATATCGTTTGCAAAAAATGTTTCACGTTTTTATTACAGTGCTAATAAGTCAATTCGATCAACACTTCTTCTTATCTCAAAAAATGATTAACATAATATTTTCGGAAAAATATATTATTATTGAGCATGTACTTTATGATAATAAAGCATGTACTCTCACACTTATATAACGCAGAGAATTAAAAAAAAAAGATTCAGTTTATATGATACATTCCTAGAATAATAGGAATTGCTTTCAAATTAGATGATATTATCAGAGAGAAGTATCACATGTTTATAATTGCTCACACTCGCACGCCAATAATTATATTTCTTATATCAAAGTTATGGAAACGATTGTATCACTGTCGACACATTCATTGATCCTACGAGCGGACGATTAAAAACCGATATCAGGAAGGTTTTATTTATAACTTATCCATACTCTCTCATGCTAAAGAACTTCTCTACAACGTGTATATTCCTAAGTCATTTTTACATCCAATTATATCGCTGCATTGCGAAACTAATTTACGATCATTTTCACGCACAATCACACGTCGAAAGCAAAACTGATTATTGACGCTTGGAATAATTGATTCAATTAGATGTAATTGATGAGCCTGGACTGAATGTCGTTCTGTTAACCCTATTCATTCAAAAGATTTTTTTTTTTTTTGAAACGCACATATTCCAAATCATGTATAATTTTGCACGTATCCGCGTTACTTGAATTATTAGGAATCATTTCGAATGGCGACTAAAAAACAGCAACCTTTAGAAAATTATCCACCGGATAATAATTTCAGTTGAACAATAATAATGGGAACGCATTGTTTTTCCTTGGAAATTGCGGTGAATTATTGAAACGTCAAATCATGAATGCAACGTCATTTTTATTTGGATAGAACAACGCAACGCAGAAATTTTGTAAAACATTTTGTTTACATGAAGCGATAAGTTTGCAATGTTATGCTAATATGTTAACAGATACAATAATATACACAGAAGAAACAAAATAGTGAAAAAAAAATTTCACGTGATCCGTTTAAAAACGCGAGTGCCTTTTATAATAGAAAAGAGCAACGCTCTGTAAACGAACCTGAACGTGAAAAATGGAAAGTTAAAAAAAAGCAGCAAGGTGGTATCAACGGAGGTCAGATGACTGAAATATCCGAGCGAAGTAAATATATTAATGTCTGAATGCAAACGTATGCGAGGAAAGTGCGCTCGTTTGATCGTTTGGTTTGATATCGAAACAAGCGGCGAACGGTTTGACATCCTGTCGCATGACGTTACCAAAGTGTTTCCTTTCTTTTTGTATATTCAAGCGGATCGTTCCATGAGCTCTCTCGTCGTACCTAGAATAAGGTTTTGTTACGTAAGTTCGCAAGCGCGGTTGCGTTCACACGGAGACTTATTGTGGGTGTTATGAAATAGATATCATGTTGCTCGTTTATTTATCAGCGACGAGGATGGGGAGTAAAACGCGAAGCAAGTCGTCGGAACGCTGACTTTCGCGCGGACCGCTCGCAGGACTATGACTTTCTGACAGTCGGCTTATACAGACTGAGAAAGTCCCGACCTTCCCATTTTAACGATCGCCCGTCTTGCATCGCGGCTCACGCGACTCATACGCTCTGTGTTATTCGGACAAACAACGCCTTTCGTTTCTTTTATCATCCGCTTATCTGCATCTGCATCGTCCATTTATTATACTTTGCTCGCGGAAAATATCATTTCCACATTGTGTTAGAAAACACTTTCGCATTCTTCCAAAATGATAGGTTACATGCGATCAGGTGTTGTACGTTTCAGCCACATTTTCGATTTTTCGGAAACAAAGAGAAATAATCAAAACCTTTCATGAGTTTCAACCAAATAGCGCACCATGCACTTGAAATCGTGTCCGCTAATGCGTTCTGTTGCCGGCTTTCAAATCAACGACATGCATATAATTGTTTGTCTTGTCACTTTTCCCTTGTAACTTTGGAATTCAGCCATTTCTCAATCGTTCAGGTTAGAAGATGTAATCATTGTTATTAACCTGTAATTGAGCGATGGCATTTTGCACTGTTTGATCAAATAATTGTTTCCCGTGGGAATATCGTTTGAGCTCTTTTATTGTTTGCCAAACATCCAAAGCTTGAAAAAAAAAAAGAATTCTGTTTCAAAAAATATACGAAGAGCAAGCTTATCGATGAGTTAACAAAAAATGTGTAATAATCGAGATGATTGAGTGATTTTCCGAGTAAAAAATCATGTTGCTGCTGATGCGATAATTCTGACAAAACTATTTTATCGGTAAAAAATTGAACTTGATATAAAACTCACTTACGATTCCATGTTTCTTACACTCAATTATTTTAATACCAAAGTCATGAGCTCTTGCTCTTTCAAATTTTTTGTTACAGTTTTTTTTTTCATACGTCTTCCGGATTACTAAGTTTCATTACAGTATATCGGATCGTCTGGTCGGTTAGTTAACTACATGGCTTCACGCAATGAGACGAGGCTACAATGTTGAAGCAGAATGAAAGTTAGAGAAGGATAGGAATTAGAATATAGAGTACGCATGGTGAAAAACTTGTTAATATATTTTCGACTCATGCAAGAAGAAGAAGAAGAAGAAGAAGAAGAAGAGAAACAGCTCACTCTCATGAAGATGACCAATACACGCAAGTCTCGGTCACGCACGGCAACGCACTCGCCAATATAAGTATGTGTACATACAATCTAGTCTATAAAGACTTTTTTATAACCATAATCGTGCCGAAAAAATTGAATTAATTATCATCCATGCTATGATGGAAGCTGCGAAGTTCATCTGATTTTCATGGTTCAGTTTGAACATTTTTACATACATATATTTAAAAAATCAATTTATTATATTCCATTGAATATGATTTTGACAAGACACAAAATTTGTGCAAAACAAAAAAAAAGATACTCCATTGATATTAGTATCCTACAAGAGAAACATTCTGAAAAATGTTACGCCATCAGGCACTATAAAACTTGTATGATTTCCTTCGTATCTCGTTCACTCTGTAGGCAATTTACATCAATAATGATGCAGGGTCGATTTCATTTTAAAGCACCCTATTCAAATGTAGGCGACTTTGCTGATTGCTTGGGAGTGAAACTGGGTTTAGATATGGCCTCACTGCATCATCCCGGCGTTAAAGTAATATGTAAGAAAGTTGCGGTACGATTGCACGCAGACGAAACAAAATAGTAGGACCAAAGTATGGGTCGAGTAGCAGCAAGGTGTGGCGGCGGCGGCGGCGAGGAAGACGGTGGGCAGGTGAGGCGTGCGCGGGCGTGCGTCTCTCGCGTTGGCATTCGCTATTAACAATCTCAAAACATTACCGGCATTACCCTGCCTTCTCGCCTCCATGATTCCCTCTTAGCGCCAGCGGCTCGCGAGATAGCAGCGAAAGAAAACGACCTAGACGAGTGGGATGAGACGAGAAGTACGACGTCCGAGGAGAACAGCCGCACACTCTACCACCTACGAAACGCCAAGTAACGATATATTACTCGCACACCTCGTGACACCTCACCTGCCGTTGCTGCACTGCTTCCTTGTGGGTGGACCGTTCTTGGCCCCGGGGAATCGCTCGACTGCATCACGCGGAACAAACTCTGCAAATCTTCTCTTCCGTCTCCCTTCGGATCGAAATCACATCTGCATTGAGGTGTAGATAATGAGGGAATTTAATCAAGTCTCGAGTATATAGACGCGTGAAGTGGTATCCACTTTGTTTGCGCTGATTTGGACCTGTCAGAAACAAAAATTGTAACACACCAAACTCAATCTTCTTTTATCATAATTATCGAACGATTATTTGTTATTGTTCAAACGAAAAATATATTTGTTCAATTACGTTGCGCACTTTCATATTACACGCAGATTCTGATTAGTTTAGACTTATTTAAAATATGTTAGCGGTATTGAACTTAAGCTTTCATGCAATTGAATTGAAAGTTTACAAGGTACATTTATAACTTCTTGTTAGTTCAAACGTAACACTTGTCGTTCATTCTTCGTTGTTACTTGTAAACCACATCCAACCTGTCCAAACTGTATATCAAACCAGCGATTACAACTGTGGGAGAAAAATAAAAACAACACAAATTTATTGTAGTCACAATTATAGAAAAATAATCATAAAACCAGTTGCCTTTTTTGTCGAATGAAAACGACGTCGTGGCGATGTACTAATTCTTTTTTTCCATCCAATCCAGAACAATGACCATAAAATCGTGGGTATTGTATTTCACTTAATGGAATAAAACGAAACAACAAGTATACACTTTTTTTACTAACATTTTTAATTGCCATGACATTTTGAGGATAAAAATGTAAGTTTTCTACGATACCCTCTGTTCTTATGTTTTATATTGTCAATGAATTACTTTTGAAGTGCAAAGTGTTTTTATTGTATCGTGTTTACATTTTCATCTAGGTCAACATTCTGCGCTGAAAATTATAAGCTCTCAAGGTTAACGCTGTTAAAGGATCCCATAAAAATAATAGCCATTGTACAACAATGGTTTCTCTTGGCAACGAGTGTCATTACTTCAATATTTACCGGCGTACCAAAAGCGTTGCTCTCGTGACCAGAAAATTTACTCATCTCTTTGAAAACAGTGGTATTTAAATTGCTCCGATACAATCGTTCTCGCCGTGTACCGTAAAGTCTGTTCTGTTACAGTTTATGGTGTTATTATACGTGACAAAACTTGCAATTGATAAATTACATTTCACCGATTGTATTTATAAAGGATTTCGAAACCGCCTATCTGGATATCAAATTAAAATGGGCGCTATACATTTGAAAACTCGATAAGGATTTTTACATTTTTGAAGACACTCTGGAAGATTAACGCTTTGTGATAACAAAATAAATTTCAGATCGATGCTTCTGATACTGAAATGATAAATTTAGGCCGTCGCTTCATAAATACAAGAGTATTATTTCAAATTAGAAATGAATAACCCGCTTATGTTTTCTATAGGATGCCCGGAGGACACGTTACGCATGGCCCGTTGGATAACAGACACACCTTCAAGAGTTCTTACTTACCAGAGACCTATTTTAATATCTCATGAGAATCGAGGTTTCGAGAAAAACTTGAAGATTTACAACATTTGACAAGTGCAAGAATTTCCCTTTTCACTCACAACGTCGGGTTTGACTTATAATTATCTATTATTAAAAATTTATCAGAAAAACAACCTTTTGTTCTTTCTTTCTTTCTCGCTCTCTCTCTTTCGTTATCGAACTGCAAAAATGCTGCATTAAAATTCTTGACTTGACAATAAGGTGAGATATTTTATATAAATATGTATAATTTTCAAACGGCAGAACATAGATTTCACACTTGCATTGCAACACGAAATTGCACAAGATAAAAATTTTCCCATCAATTTCTGTTGAATGCAATCATATTGTCTCCGCATGAACCCTTTCAGTGTCTTTTTTTTTTCTTTTCATCATAAATGACTATACAATTGCATCGTTCAGTAATCGACTCTAAATACACGCAGTAAGTTTTGAATAGCTATAAATTGCTACGTGTCCAGTTTATTATTTAGACTCCTTGTTGCATTTTTTTGTTGCAGCAAGGTTAAAATTAACTTCTTATCAATATTTTTACGACGCATGCAGAATTTCATCGCAGCATTTTAATCAATTAGGTGAACGATATAATAACAGGAATGAATAAGGTAACATTGTCAACGATGATTCGAGTGATAATATATTCTGCCAACCAATTTATCGTTAGCGGCTAATAATTTAGCATCAGTGAAAGATTACTTTCGATACAGATCGTTGGCGGCGTCCCTTTCAAAAAAAAGTCTTCCTTATCGATGGCGATTATAACGGCGAGCGAGATTCCAGCGTGTCTTTCATGCCGCGCGTCCTTCGGCGTCGTCTTCCATCGGCGTAAAACTGAAATCGCTCGCGGTATGGAAAGGGCGGCGACGATAGCACCGAGGTATGAGAAGCGAGCGGCATTTAGCTTCGGCAATCGGTAGGACACCTGTGACATTTCATTAAGTGGCGGAGCGGCTCGGCGTCGTTCGTGTGGAACGGCGCGCAGGACGAAAATGTGTACAAGCAACAACGCGAAAGATAGCCCGTGGAAAAATGAATATAATTTTGTTTAATTTGATCATATTTTCTCAGGACTTCCTTGTGCTGCAATGAACGTTATTAGACGTTTCATAAACATTCGGGAATTCGAAAAAAATTTGGTTTTAAATATAAACTTGGGAAATCGCGCGTTTTCGAACGCGGGCATTAAAGAATGATTATGTAACGCTCTTGATGGCGGGACAAATAAACTCTGTCAACGTTAAGCGTTTGCGATTAATCCTTGCGAAAGTTTTGCACGGATAGAATTTCTGAACAAAAGCGATACGGACAAATTCTATTTCGAGAATTTTCGATGATGTTTTTTTTTCAAGATTTTTGTGAGTAATTACAGGTTCAATAATTACGTTCAAACGCGGAAAAAATGACTTTGCACATTTTGTTTGAAGTATGATCTACGATCACGTGACGTAATTATTATGAATACAAATCAATTGAATTTACTTCTGTAACAAATAAGAAAGTTGTAGCGCACATTTTCTAAATAATTATTTTTGCATTATGTCTTTTAAGAAAGCGAAAACTCATCACGATTCTCATTTTTGATATTTTAAATGAGCGTAAAAGTACTGGCATTAAAGTCACACGATGTTAACTATCGCCCAATATTTTCCAATTGTTTTTATTAATTATTTTTAAATCATTGTCATTATATAAAACATTTAGTAAAATTATTCTTCTTTTAGATGAAAAATATCCATAGATAAATCATCATTACTGATATTATTTTTTGTTCCATTGTAGATCTCATTATATTCTATGCTCTATTCTATTTATTTATCCTTTTTATCTTTGCTTCAAAGATATAATTTTAATAATAATCAACTATTTATTAATAGTTTCATGATAAACTTTTTGCTAAAACAATCGTTTGTTTTATTTCATATTTAATAAGTGCATACAATGCTATTTTTCATAACTCAATTGATTGAAAGCTTACAAATTTTTATTTCATGAATGCATTTTTCTTCTTTTATAGAGGTCAAAAAAATGAAGACCTACATTGAACAATATGATTATTTTTAAACATTTTATCTAATGCATTAATGATGAAAAAAAATGCAGAACTCACGGACGTTATAGTCAGTGACATGTAAATTACATCAGAAACGAAACAAGAAATAACTGGCGGGCTAACAAAATGCATTTTTACGCCGGGAGAACGCGTGTCTTGGCGGCGCATTTGCATGACGCGGTAGCCGGCGGTGCGGATGCCCTGGCACACTCGCGGGCATTAGTAAGCGTCGCGGAATACCGTGGGATGCATTTAACATCGGAATAAACGGGTCGGACCGTTGGTGGCTGCAGGCTACCGCGACAGAAAATCGGAGTCACTGCCCGAGCACGCCAATGCAACTCCTCTCATTCTCTATCTTGTTTTCTCTCTTCTTCCATTGAGGCAAAGCATCGCCGATGGGACCGTTTCTCCGTCACACTACCCGGGCCCTCGTTTCATCGTCCTTTTCTTGCCGCTATTACCGACATTGCAAGTAATTAAAGATATTATCGGCTATGCGTGTCGCCAGTTGGTTTATATACGAGCGTAGGCTTTGTATACAAGCGCAAACGTACGGTTCGCCGCAGTTTACAAAATTTTAATTAATAAACGTTACTTTGAATATTAATGGGTCTGATTACGACATTCGTTATTTGGATAAGTCACAGGATTCCTAGAAAATAAGAAAATATTATGCGCCGTGCTGAGAGTTCAAAGCGAAATTGATGCGGGTATGAAAAGTGGAATTAAACATTCGAAATGCAATCTTATGAGCGCAGCTTAACGGAAAATTGAATTAAATGCAAAGGAGCGGTACAGGAAACTCATTAAAAAATGTATAAAATTAATTTTAATTAAAAAAGTTCGATAAAAATGATTGGCCTGACAAAAATATAGAATTAGCTAACAGCCTCTCTTGATGTGCAACTGAAAAGCATTCCAGCCTTTCATCATAAGCGTGGTAGTTCGATTCGCAATTTTTATCAAAAAATAACGAAGGAAAGTGATTATCGTACGCATCATTTCTTACGAAATCAATTCAATGTAAAATGCGATGGAAGTGTACTTGGTCGCGCCACATCGCTGATTGGAGAAAATACATACGGTCTAATTAGGCGTGACAGGCAAATCAAGCTTGTTGATAATTCATTCACTTTTAGATTTATCGTTGATATTGACTCAGTTATTTTTACATGTTACCTATCTCAAGCCGATTGAAGATTGTTACTTGTATTATTGATTTGTGAGAACTTTCGTATGATTTATATGATCTAATGATCGTTGAGCTCTGTTTGCAAACGTGATCGAGTGGTATTTATATTATTAGATTGAGCGTAAGATTATTCTTTAACCGCGAGCAAAAAAAGATGACTACATTGTTTGTAATGTTTCATTACTGCGTTGATTGGCCAGCTTTGTTTTTGTAAATGGTTCTAATGCGACAATACTCTTACAACATTTTTGATCAGCTTATTACAATATCATAGAATATATATATAATAAACAATTCACTTTACATTGTATATATCGTGTTTGTTTGATTAATCTAAAAATAAAATCTGAGCTTGAATATTTTATATTTCTGGATTAATAGAAGTTTCAACAAAAATAGAAAGTATATCTTGTAATTTGCATAAGCAGCATGTGTACCATTACTTAATTATAAAATGTTTATCAAATCAAATTTAATTACCAGTTATTTCGAGATTAATAAATGACGTTATTAGTTCGACTCTAAATTGCAATTACTTAAATTTGAAAATTATTCGTTCTTCACTTCTAAAAATCGTTTTCTTCAAGCAAGAAATCAAGATTCTGATTACATTGGTTTTGATCCAAGAACATTATTCTTGGACCAAGAAGTTGTCGTTTTTCATTGAATGCGTTATAAATACAGAATTTTAGCGACAACAAAAACTTTACACGATTCAATCAATGAATTTTTGTTCCATTGTGAAAAATCGAGACAAGATCATCAGCGGTTGGATTACATTTGTCAGTAGGCATGAATCATAAATCGAACATTGTATCCCTGACGACGAGCTGGCCGGTGTCAAGGTGAGTTTACTGTAAATCGCGGTGTCCCGCACGTGCACACGCGTACGCAAAGAAATCCGAGAGAAATGTTGGAGCGAATGGCGATACGTCGCAGGCTCTCTCGCTGAAAATGCTCAAGCGTTACTTCGGCGATTAAAGAAAGCGACATTGCATATGTCACAGCGTTCACACGCCCCGGCCAGAGTATCTTACACCGCGCCTATATTATATATGTATATATATCCCTAGGTGATAGTAAAGACGGCGCTTGAGTAGACTGCCACTTGCAGGCAGGTTACACCGTAATGGTATAATAGTCGCAACGGCGATGGTGGCATATTCGTTCCTTCATTTCTCCGACTGTTTGTTCGTACGTTCGTTCGCTCGATGGCCCACTGGTTAGCTGCCCGCAGGCTCCATGACTCGCTCCTGCAGGTAGCTTTCAAAGTGACCTCACACTGCGCGCAACTCGGCAAGTGTATATCCGCCTTCTTTGTCTTCTCGCCTCCAATCATCATTTCCTTCCATTTTTTTTTTCTTCAATCCTTGTCGCACTGGAGCAATTGCTCTTCCACGTTGTAGGAGAAGATCCATCCAAGTGAAGAGATGATGCAGGAAAAAATAAAACGTTTTTGTTTTAAACAGGTTAAAAATAACCCATGATTAAACAGAGGTTAATGAATTCATCCAGATGCATCAAATTTAGATCGAAAAATTGATCGGAATATAAGTTTGAGTGTATAGATGAGGTTCAATCGACTTTTTGTTCTCGTCAAAAGATAAGGAATATGATTTTAGAGCAACTTTTGCAAGCCTGTGATATGAAGACATAAATTTCTTGATTAAAATTTTTACGTCTGCATGGAATTGCAATATGAAATAAAAGTTTGAACGTTTGCTTAATAAATATCAAGCATTTGTTGCAAAAATTTGTATCACGATTATCTGGAACGATTTCTCTGAATGTATTATTGTGCTAACAACCTGCTGTTTGAGCGTATGTTCGAATTTGAACGAAACACATAATTTCTCGAAAACAATACCCAATATTAAATTATCCATGCTTCCAGACACCGAGTTAATTAATTTATTACAAAGCGAATCGTGCTTTGCTATTCAGGTACACGTATATTTACACCCGTATAATTAAAGATCAATAAAATGTACTTAACCTTTTAGCACTTACTTTTATTTGCTACGCTCTGAACAAAGAATGATTTCAATTCTTCGATTCCAATTGCACCAGGCGATTGCGACAATACAAATCTCGGAAATGACAAACGGCTTATAAGGACATAACAATTAGAGTAACTTAATTATGTAACGAATAAGAACTCACGATTTTTATCGCCGTTTATAATTGTTATTCAGGGATGTTGATTTTTATTTTTACACAAATTACTTCAATTAAACGAGATAAATTCCATTAATTGACTTGCAATTAACATACATTCTAATGAAATTGACTCTGGCACTAATTATTAAGCCGTGTTCATAATATTAATTCCATTCTCGATAAAGTTCATTTTCTTCTTTGTTCGTGTCAGATTATAATAGAAAAAAGTGTCACTATTTTAAGGAGGGTCGAAAACTCTTTTTTTCTTTCTCTCAGCGAAAGTGAAACCGCGATTATTGTAGAATTACATAATTGAATGTGTAATGACACGTTAACACGTATGCATTCAAGCAGCAAATTCAGCACGAAATCAATCTTGAAACAAACTAATCATTAAGTTGCATTCCTCACATTTGATCAGATTCACAAAATTTAGTTTGTTTCGAAACAAGTCAGATTAAAACAAGTACCCCGATCACGTTTGTTGGGTATCTGATTGAGAATGAGTAACTTTATTTAAGTATCTATTCTAAATCTGGTTAAATTTTGCAGTTAATCCTAATTACGTTTCGATGTTAATCGTATGAGAATAAATGTTTTCTGAAAAAAACCCTACTGCAAAATCAAAGTTCGAATTATTATCAAACAATTATTACAATGAGTGGCATTTCAAATCGGCCGGACGAGATTATTTATCACAATAAGTTATCATAAAAATGCATCTTTCGCTATATGAGAAAACAATCCTATGTAAATCAGCGAAAAAAAAAAAATACAAAGAAAACTAAAACAAGACATTCTTGATCGTATTAATTATTTATGAGAAGAATTTATCAATTGTAAACATTTATTGTCAACCCGATTTCACGAAACGTCATGAATCTTATCTTCAATGAATTCGGGCTTTTCTATGGAGCACTAGAAAGTGATTATCAAAAATGACAAGTAGATTTAACGGTTAATATTATAGTATATACTTCAAGTGTCGTTATATTCTCGTACCGAGAGATTAGATTTGACTGAGAACAACGAACGATCGATCGGAGTAATCAATTTCGCAATGATATAAACGGATTATCGTAATCGTTACAGAGTTTGGCTTTTCAATTCCGGAATTATCGAGCAGCTCCGGGCGACGTGCGGAGGTACCCGGATTAATAACGCAATAAATTTTCTGCAAACAACGCTCGAACGTAGGCGTAATAGAAACGCGAATAATAAGAGGCGAAAAGCGTCTCGGCTCTTCGAAAGACGGGCGTCAGAAGCGCAAAAAATGCTCGAATCCCTGGGTAATAGCTCGCGCATTATGTCAACCGTTACGGACAGCCGTTTATTACGGGCTTGCGCGATAAAAACGCATTCTGCATAATTCAAGATTATTGAGCGGGACGGGTTTAGGACAGGTGTGGCGGCGTGTGATACGCGAGTGGCTGCCCTCCTTCCTGCCAAGAGTCGACGTGTAAATTAATAATCTATTAGGGCACTTGCGTTACCCTATCTCCATCTCGCTTTTAGACAAGAGCCAATGGCTACTCTTTTCTCTTACTTTTTCTCCTCCTTTAGGCAGGTCATGTCTCTTCTCTACTAATCAAAAGTAATTATGCATCGAGTTCAATAATTCATTTTTTTTTCTTCATTATTTTTAACTAAAAACTTAAATCACTGTAAAAAAAATTTTGACACGTTATCGCTGCAACCCTCGTATTAATTAAAGTAATAGATTTCATAACCGGGAAAGATTCTCACACCTCTGGCAAATACAATTATAACAGTGAATTGAAATGGCCTTAATAAAATTATTATTTATAGTAAAACCTGTCGCTTATGAATTGCCGAATCGTAATTGATAATCTACAACCAAAGTGTAAATAATTCATCAATGTCTAATATAGGTACAGTAAAATGTCTTAATTTGAGAGGCTATTCCTTGTTGGGTTTTTAAGTTAATTTATATGTAAATTGTGCGTACGACATACGTATTTTATCGGCTTGTGTTTATCGATAAATACACTTTTAACACATCGTCACCTGAGTAAAAAATTAAAATACTGATATTTTGTGATAGGACGTGTCATGGGATAAATAATTACACCGCCAAAGATTCGATAAGCTAATGTGATACCAAGTGTGATATATCATATCGTACAGAATGCTTTAATTATTTTCCATATCTCGTTTTGAATCCCTGGTGGTTGCTTCGTATACTTTCTATGTGCAAACTGATCACGCCTGCTCAGCGATTTGTATTATCAAATTTTTTTTCTCAAATTGTGAATGAGTAGACATAAATTTAGCAAATTGATAATTCAAATGAATAGATATATTTCTTCGCTATACGTGTAACACTTAATCCTTCGCAAATTTATTCGTGCATTTTCGTATTCACCGTCAGATTGTGATTTGAATTTTTTGTATAGTAGCTGCTTATTTTAAATCTAATATACATTCAAAGTATTAATAAACGTTTCTAATAAAAGCCTAAAAACTGATTATTGACATAGCTTATTCCGACCAACTTTTTTAAAATACTGCAACAAAATTACAGGCTTCCATACGACGGGGTGTTTCTTAATTTGCATAAACGTAAGATCTGTAATTACGATAACAACGTCGGTTACTCCAATGAACTAGTACACTGTTTATACAAATTTGAATAATAAGGTCCTGTAGCTTCCTGTGGTAACCATGAAAATTTTTACAAAGTGTAATATCGCGATAAAATCAAATGTATCACGTTGTAGCTAATACATTGTTTGCTTAAGGCTAATCTAATGAATTTGAAAGTTTGAATATAAAAAATACATATATATACATTATATATATACATACATATATACACATTTTATCTGTTTAACAATCATAAATATATTTTTGTCAAAAATGAGATGACATTTTGTGATCTGAATATTTTAATCTCGATGTCTAAGCAGACTATTGAGTCATCACAAAACGGTTCGAAAAATAATATCAGGCGGTCAATAAAACACACAGTGCTCAGTATCGCGTTAGGTTTAGCCATCACGGACAATATTTACAACGCCGGACATCGTGTCCACTGTCGGTTTATTGCTGAGCTGTTTATTTTACGGTTTGTATGTTGTTGCGCACCTCGCCTCTAGATTCTTCGCATTGGCACATCGCGATATCGAGACACGAATGATACTCAGCGAGGGGGATGGATGACCCCGCTGCTGCCTTGGATTTCTATACGGCTGATAGGCTGTGCTATACTAATAGCGAGTCGTGCTCGCGTTATAAAATATATCGCCAACGGTAATTCCGTATTGCCGAGCGCAACTTCTTCGTTCAAGACGCAATCGCGCTTCGAAGGATGTACATAAATCTTCGTATCGAGCCAACTTGCCATTGCTCAATGCTCCGCGCTTTTTTCCACTTGCATGGTTGTTGTGAATACACGTTTCATTGCCGCGTGATACCCAGATGCATCACAATTTGTGTTTGTCCAGGATAAAGTCGTCCAAGATCATGTTTCTTCCCAAAGAGATCTAAAATAACAGTAATTCAATTTAAAAAAAAAGAGTAAATTAAACAAACATTTCTCAGCATTCTAATATTGAATCAAACGCGCAAGCGACCCGATGAGGCAAGGTATAAAAAATATAAAAATAATTATATATATAATATTAAAAAAGTGTAGGATTAAAAGGTTGATTTAATTAATCCCGGCCCAGTTCACATAAAAGTAAACACAACTCGTTCAGTCGATTGTCCAGTTTATTATAAATAAATAAATAAGTCTTTCGGGCTGAGCACGAGCGTACAGACCAATTAACTAAGGCAAGGTCAAACCGCGACTGATCTCCGACGCGCCAAAATGATTAATCGGCCTAATTAATAGCCCCTCTCCCATGACGTCATTTAGTCCCGTACAAAAGTCAGGTTAGCTGTCAACGGAGGGACGCTGCGAGACTATCTTTACTCGAGTTTTATTTACTCATTTACTCGAGTTTTACCTCAGAACGCTCTGTTTCTCTCTTTGTCTACAAGAATGCCCAATGATAGAGAGAGACAAAGCAGGCACCAATCTAAGAGAGATAGAGCAATGGACGAAGAACAAAAACGAATAAATAATGTGACTGTTGAGATATGGGGTCGTGAAATAATTAAACTTTGATTAGTTTTTAAACACTCGCGTATAATTCAGTCAACAAAATAAAATTTTTGTGCAAAGTCGCAGATCTGTCCGCTTTAAAAACTTAAACCCAAGTAAGAGTAGTTGTCAAAATATCTCATATATATAAGGCCTATTTTACCGTTATTATTGTTACAACTTAATCCTTAACACGTGT
>JAQQRF010000899.1:0-33600 GCA_030523145.1 Trissolcus brochymenae
TACACAGGCGTGACGTCATCGCTGCTCGCATATTTTGCGGAGCACGCAATTTTTTGACGCGATAAGCGTGACGTCATAGGTGCTCTCCTATTTCGCTGAACACGCAAATTTTTGTGTCCCGTGACGGGTATGAACGAACCTCAAGCTATTTTGAGGTTAGCGTTCATACCTGTCATGATACTACTGACGCACGAATGGAAATAACACCCGTAAAACTGATACACAAATTTTTCACCCGAATTTTGATTCTCGTAATAATCGTCAACTAGGTAGCGATCACGTCAACTAGTCTAACGATTTCTACCCGTATGTCTGATTTTTATCCCCTCCCGCTTTTCGATCATAGATAACCACATGAGTGCTGTGTGTGATTGATTATCGTTTCGGGTTTGAGAAATTTTCGCATGCTCCGGCGATGGTACAAGCTTCCGTGAAGGGACAGATATTCCCAATATCGAAAATTATCTTTCTAAACTTTAAACATGCGAGTCTCAATATAACAACGTCCAGTTTACAGTACGAAACAATTTCCTTGGCAAAATCGAAAATGTAATTTGGTGAATAGTACTTTTTATCCGGTATCGGACCTACGTATATTCCGTTTTCCTTATTACTGAACAAGTGGGGGAAGTAACCTTTACTTTCGGGTAGATTGAAAGCTTTGGCAACCTTGCCATTTGAAAATAGTTTATACTATCTATGAAGAAAGTTTTACCGCACGACATTCGCATAATTTTCGTACCGTTCAAAATTAGCCTCGGTACAACTTTTTTGTTTTCCACGATATACCGGAGAAGAAATTGAGCGTCGTACGTCTTGGCCGAGTGGGCAATACAGATTACGTCGCTAAAATCGGTTTTTTCCCTCAACACGTAGTCTACAAATTGTTTAACAGGCTCTCTTTTGAAAACCTGCTCGCGCACGCCGCACATGCGACACCACGACAAATTTTCATCGTCGCAGCATTTCGAACATGCTTGCTGTAAAACGCACAAGTTGGGAACGTGTTCGTAAACGTCGTCAGTCCTCTCCACCGGTAAATCCTGACGCGATTCGAAATCATAAAAGATCAACAGGAATTTCTTTCTCTCTTTTCCAGATTTTACGACTTGCATATGACACAAGTGACCGTACTGTACGTTCTGATGTCAGATTTCGATCTCCTCGCAAACATGAGTCTCCCCCACTTTGAATCTTTTAAAACAGTTCCCGCACAAACGAATCGCTGCGCAAACGCTCGTTTTTTTCGATTTTGATAAAATGCATGAACCTTTTTTTGAATGATTAACATAACAGTTTTGCATGGTGGGGTATTTTTACATTGCTGGCAAACGTTTACGCATCTGTGAAAATTTATCGTGCCATAACTTTTGTTACACGCCTCGCAGTAAAACTAAAGACCCTTTACAGCAACCGCACCCCGTGGCGGGAATAGTAACGCACGCTTTTCTAACGAGATTTTTGGCTTCGATCTTATGAAACTCGCGATCCAAGCGCCTAATTCGCTGCCAGGTTTCCTGCAGCTCCCCCGTTCTCAGCAAGCAAGCACAGGGCGTCGTCGTCGTTAGTTATAGTCAAAATCGTGCGTTTCCGGGTGCTGACGATAGATAAATTCATTCTGCGACCGCCCGAGCTCCGTCGAATTATACTGTACGTTACAACCATCAGATCTAGCAAATCAAAACTTCCGTTACTCTGTACCGCGTTGAAAATCGTGTTCGATAAATCGTGAGGGTTAAAATCGCGGACGAGTTTGAAGGACATCCACGAAGGACCCTGCGTCAAACTCGGACTCTGACATGTCAAGGCTATAAAATCATCCTCCTCGTGATTCTGTGTTACTTCGCCGAGTATACCCGCGAAAGCCCTATTCAGAAACGAATTTAATTCCCCTATAGCTTTAGGTTGTTTCAACCTCATCGTGATCTCACCATCGTAGGTTTTAAATTGTTTAAAATAGCGACGTTTTTGACTCACAATTTCGTACAACGTCAAATCTTGCTCCGAGTCGCTGTCATCCTCTTCTTCTTCGTTGTCAGGTCTGGCGTTGCGTCCCCCACCATCCTGACCTGCAGTGAAGACTGAGTTATTCTTCAGAATTCCTACGTGTTATTATTACAATAGACTCACTTTCACGGCGCATGTAACTGCTCAGCGTTGACATCGAAGCGATGTCTTGTACCCCCGGATGATTGTTTCGCAAAAACTCGGCATTTTCCTCGGCAAAAATCTGACGTTGCGCGTGAGGGTCCCTTCTGACGTGATCTAGAACTGCAACCTCTTCTTCCTCACCGACATCAGAGTCGGACGATTCGGCAGAACTCTCATCTGTGAAAAAAAAATCAAGTTGATTTCGAGTCTCGCTTTTATTTTAATCGTGTTTAATTTTTATGCATACATACTCCCCGCATAATCGCTCTCGCTATTTTTAGCTTGTCTCTGCTGCACCTCTTCCACCTTGACAGAACTACTTTCAACGTCTTCGCTTTGAGATTCCGAGTCTTCATCCGAAATATCTGTAATTTGCATAATAGATAAAAGTGTCATAAATCACTTTACCGTCATAAGCGGGTAACTGCTCATTTCGAAACCGCGAGACGTCCCCGCTCGAGATCTGAAAAATATTTCTCAGCATCGGGTTGTTTTTTATAATCGTTTGCGAAACAAGAATCAATTACCTGTCGTGTTCTCGTGAATCTCAACCTCCTCGAGCAAGGACCCCATTTCTTCGTCGAAAAATCTCGCAAAAACTGAAAAAATTTATCGAGTTGTTAGAAACGGCACATTCGTAATGTTTGAATGAATAGAGAATAACTCATGTCTCTCTCTTTCCTGATGTTGTCTGTATACCCTCATCATTGTCGCAGACACTGCAAAGTTTTCAGCGCCTCGTTTTATAATTTCTTTGCCCACTTCCGCAAGAACACTCCGGGGATAGAAAACCCCTTTTTGAAAACGGTCACTATATCGCGAACTGTCATGTGATTCAAGATGAATCGTAATTTTCGCCTAGAGAAATTCAAATTCGGTGAACCCATATCGATCATGAATTTGTAATCGCACGCGCGTCTCAAATGTTCGCTACGTGGAAGAGCGAAATTCACCAATTTTTTCAAGCACTCGCGGAGAACGTTTCCTTGATCCATTGCAATGTTACATTTCGACATTCGTTTTAGAATGAATAATCTGTGATGATTAATTGACTACACTAAATTATTGCGTCACCGAAATGTAAAGAATACCGTGTTTATGTTAAATCTGCCGAATCACTTGACTTTTCCCCGACCAAATGTTCGTTTCGTAAGTTGTTAACAGATTTTGAAATATTCACGCAAACACATTATTTCAAAAATCAGTTATTTCGGAATTCTCGTCAATATTGGCCCAGGTCTCGTCGGCTATCTTGCAAAATTTTTTTACGTTCTTCCGTGTCCTCACCCACGAGAATGTCGTATACCTCGTGGAGCCGCTCCCTGGCTACCCATACTTCCCAATATTTCATTCTCAGAGCCTCGTTCTTTTCTTTTTCCCATCGATATCTGCTATTTCCGCACGCAAGGCCGCAATTTTTTCCCTGTATCTTGCTTCATATTCGGCAGAGCATGTAGTGTAATAAACCGTATAAATTTCAGTCTCCTCTTTGATCCGTTTTTCTAGCGCGTATTTGAGATTAACGTAGTCTTGGTGATTTTCTACTTATTTCTTGGTGACACTTTCTACTCATGACCTTGTAATTAGAGACCACCCAGTCGCTGAAAACTGCAATTGCGGTCCAAGCACCCCCGTGTGACACCATTGCAACAACACTTTTTTACCATTTAGCTCCTTGTAACAAGAGAAACTTGTAAATCTTTCCCACTTGGTATCTGCTATCGAAAAGTTCTTCGTATCGTGCGATCTCGACTTCGGTCCTCGATATATGCGTGTTTACATACTCTAGTTTGGACTGTATACCGTACAAAAATAGACTATGTTTTTCGCTTTTTCGACTATGAACGCTCCAAAAAATGGCTTTTCCAATATGACGCGAAGAAAATTTTCGTCCGAATCCTTTTTCGCCGTTGACAGGGTTTTCTGCTTTTCGGGCGTTCCAATCTATACACACACTGTTTTGCACGTTTGTCAAACAGATCGGTGATCCACTCTTGATAGGTAGCGATAACTGTCAGAGTTTTACCGTTTGAGGACATACTTTTATCCGTATCAAAACCTCTGCAAAGCTGCCAATTTATTCAAAAATTTGTGCAAACTTGGCACTGAAAACGATATGCCGACTTTTGCAAATGCTTGTTACTAAAAATTATTATGTCTGGATTATTATTTCTATTTTTCAAAAATCAGCAGTCAAAAAAGTAAGGAACAAGCCGAAAAACGCGATCCTCGCGAGTTGACGCTCGGACTCGCGGATCGGCGGCTGACGCATCGATCAAACGGCTCGCCGCATCGATCGTTCAACGTGTCACCACGTTACGTCACAGGGCACGAGCGCTCTCGTTATGTCTGATTCAAACTTGTGAATTCAGCATCTTTGAGATGACGTCACTCTTTTCAGCCTTAAAAATAATTAATTTCACCAAATATTTATTAATTTTCAAAATCGCGAATAAGCCGAAAAACGCGATCCTCGCGAGTTGACGCCCGGACTCGTTGATCGGCGGCACGATGCATCGATCGCTTCCGTACGAACCGCGCAACGTCACGGCCTGGCACCTAAAATTTAATTTCGTTCAAACTCTTTTTACTCGAGTTCGTCATTCAAAAAATTAACAGACCCGCGGCGTTGCCTCCGCGGTAAATTCTTCCACCCCTTTTTAATTTTTCAGCCATACCGCGATTTTGGCAAGAGCGTTGATCGACGGATAAATCCATCCGTCGGATAGATCGCTGTACGCCGTGCAACATTGCAACTTTGATACTCGCGTGCACTTAAAGAGCGATAGCGCGCACGCGTTCTTTTCGTCGAACGCGTTATCGACCCGTCCTTTCGCTCCATCTCTGTAAGATTTGAATAGATCGCGACATAATCAACTTGCAAATTTTTCTTGATTGATAAATTGTCAGATACTCACCTTCGATCGTTATTTTTCATATTTTTGTTATTTTTGTTATTTTTACTAATATATATATATATATATTTTATATTTTTTTGTTCCAGATTCAGATTCTCCGTCTCAAAATACGAATGTGTTATATTATATATATATATTCATTTTTCTCGTTTCGTCATTTTTTGTTATTTTTGTTATTTTTATTCCGTCAAATAATGCTATTAATTAATAATCAATTTTTTAGCTAGGTCAGCAGAAATCACATCGTCAAATAGTACATATCGAAACCGCTGACGGAATTTCGTCAGTCGGGCCTCGCCTATGGACACGCGTACACCGGTGACCTGTTGTCTATTCCCTCCTCCTTTTATCCCCTCCCCTCCTCCCTCACTCCTAGACGTCTCCTACACTTTTTTCGAAAAGTGATGGGTCAGCGGTGTCTGTCCATAGTGAGGTCTTAGCTACTGTCTTTTAAAGCAACATTGAGCGTATCAAAAATATTTTTAAGATTAGAATTAGTGAAACATAACGCGATGTCATCAGCGAATATGGTAATTTTGACCTCATGAGGTAAATAAGATTTAATATTAGATGGATAAATATTGTATAAAGTAGGGCTCCAAACAGAACCTTGGGGAACGCCGGATGTAGCTATACTGCTATTAATTAGTTTGCCGTCAACAAATGCATTGACATTTGTAAGTTTGATCAAATTGTAAATAATCAAAACAAAATGGTTAGGACATTTAAGTCTAAATAGAATTTTCGCAAGAATATGTGGGTCAGCATTATCAAATGCGCCCTTAATATCTAAATAAATAATGCTAATAATATCATTTCGGATTTAATATCGACCAATAGTTCGACCAATATCTGCAATTGTGCCGATTGCAATTACCACTCAGTTGGAAAGTAGCTTCGTCGGAGAAAACAATGTTGAATGATAGATCGGGATCATTATTAATTCTATCCATCATATCCTCACAGAATTCTGTCCGTCGATCAGAATCATCTTCATTTAACTCATTTTCTAAGGATGAAATTTAAATTTTTTCAAAATATTGTGAACTGACATTCGACTCATTTCGTGCTCTCGCGCAGCTTTACGAGTACTGCAGTGAGGATCTTCAATAAAGGACAGTAAAACGTCGAATGATTTATCGTCACCTGTTGACTTACGTGACTAAATCTGGTTTCCTTCGTTCCTAGAAGTTTCTTTAAAAAGATTTTTTACGTCTGCTTAAGATCTTTTTAAATGACCTCAGCCCCTCATCATCAATAGGGTTATTCTCTGCTGTTCACTAAGACGATCCATCGTAGAAATTATTCTTTCCAACGAAAACGTGACAAATGAAAATTCTAATGCAGTGATGTCGTTTACCAGGATTTACGATAAAAGGCCAAGTTAGTTGTAAGTAACTCTGCTAACTTGATATAAAAGGATTTTATTTTCTGTTCCAGAGTTCAAAACTGCACAAAAATTCGTTCAAGATTTTTAAGTTATCTCCGACCCCACCCCCGGGGTAAAGGTTGGGAGGGGGGGGCGGTCGATTTGGGTACCGTTGGATAGGTCTTCAAAAAATATTTGATACGTGTGCTTTCGTTTTTCTGATTCGTTCGAAATTTCTCGAAATATTTAACCGGTTTTTCCGGATTGACGAAAAAAATTATTTTTACGATTACAGCGTGTTCGGAAGAGCGTGTGCTTTACCGACTTGGCGACCAGGCAGCCGTTTCGCAGTGTCGCTAGATGGAAGCCGAGCATAACCGTCCACACGCGCGCGACATCCGCCGACGCTACGGCGCTCGCGCGCCGCTAGGCGGCGGTTACCTCGCTGCTCGGTTGCTCTTTCTCGTAAGTGACTCACCAATCTGCGAGCTTAAATACGGCTGCACGGCCCAGTGTCGAGCACTTCCCCCAGCGACTGGTTGGAATACACGAGCGACTCGTGTGTGCCTCAGCAGCACCTTTTGCAGGTTAACTCGAGTGACTCGAGCATAACCTTTCTCTTCAAAGAGATAAATCTCCCCGTGGTAGACGGGTCACCCTGCTCCAGGGGCCGTTTTTCCACCGCATCCCCTAACAACTAGGGTGCATGTCAGGGCTCTCCAGTGACTGGACATCAGCCCTAACCTCGAACGCATTGTGGGGTGTGTCACCCAGGTGGCACTACCCTCGGTGCCACGTCGGTGCCACAACTAACCTAGGTGACCGTTACACAGGGCGACCCAAGCGACTAGGGCATCCGTCAGGATACTCCGGCGACCAGTTCACCCTCGAACGCATTACGAAGTGCGCCACCACGGTGACTGCACCTCCGGTCACCTGCTCCAGGTGACCGTTACACCGCGAGCCTTAGCGACTAGGGTATTCGCAAGGAATCTCCGGCGAACAGAGCTTTTCCTACCTCGAACCTACTACGGGGTGGTGCACTTAGTGCAACTCACCCCCAACTCATCACCAGGGTCGTAAAAGAACGCTACAACCAGCGACCGGTCGGCTAGCTCGGCGATGACAACATTCCGCCACCCGACATCATCCCCGGCGACCGGGTAATCATTGTCTATTCCCCCAAACGAGGACCAAATGTTCGAGTGGCCAGCGCCCACGCACCACGGTTGCGATTGGTGAGCGCCCATGCACCACAGTTGCGATTGGCAAGCGCCTACGCACCACACTTGCGATCAGCCAGCGCCCCCGTGCCATCAAGTTTCGCCATTGACCACGGCATTTCGCATTCAACGCGAGTCTAATACCAAAATCAGCAGCAACCAAAATCCGCTCTCTCAAAAATAGTAGCTGTTGAGGGCGCCACCTGGCATATTCCCGAACACAGTGAAATCTAGCGTGAATCAGAGAAAATGTTTCAGACAAAACATTCGTATTTTGAGACGGAGAATCCGAATCTGGAACAAAAAATGGGGGTTTCCATTTAAGATTTTGAAGTGGCCCCCGTCCCCACTCCCGAGGGCGGGGGCTGGGGGTCAAGTTGGGTATCGTTGGATAGGTCTTCGAAAAATATTTGATACGTGTATTTTTTTTCCTCATTTGTCGTGGATTTCGCGAATTCTTTGACCGTCCCGGAACTTTTTTCACACCCTGTATATGATACTAATTCTAAAACAGCATCCGTAGTGGATCTTCCTTTTCGGAAATCATATTGAAGCTTTTTCATTCTCGGCCACCATTCAGGTCTTCTCAGAAGACTTTTTTAAAATAATTTTATACAGCATGATGCGAGCGAAATAGGCCGGAAGTCATCAGAACCAGGTTTAGGGATGAATAATGCAAAGAAAAATTTCCAATTAGTAGGAATCTCATTTTTCATAAAAATCATATTAAAGATATGAAGAATTATATCTAATTCTACATGAGAAAGATTATTAAGAATTTTGAAAGAAATGTTGTCAGGTCCTGGAGAAGTTTGAATTTAAGAAGAAATAGCAAAGTATAACTCTTTAATACTAAATTCTTTCAACATAAACTCATGTTTATTAGGGTCAGAAAAATCCAATGAGTTTATGAGGAAGTCTTCTTTGTAATTCAAATAGTTTCGAACAACATCAACATCTCTTCTATCGGTGATTGAATAAAATTTAGAATAAATTCTGTTCATATTGACAATATTTGTGACTGGTTGATCAGTAGCATTACTTTTCTTACTTTTAATATTTTTAGCCAATTTAAAAATAAATTTAGGATCAGTATTTCTATCCAATGATTCACAAAACTTTGCAAATTCATTAAGTCTTTCTCTTCTAAGTGTCTTGCTAAACTTTTTACGCACTTGATCTAAGGCAAATAAATTATCAGGTGTAGGTGAGGCTTTCCAAATCCTAAAACATTCTTTTCACACATCATTTTCATGCATTTTTCATTCCACCAATAGCATTTGAAAGATTTTTTTAATTTTTCGTTTTTCATATCTAACGTGCCAGATTCAAAAAGAGCTAAGTTGAAATTTTGATTTTAGAAAAATGTGGAACAAACATGTTAATAGTTTAAATTATAATTCATAATATTCAATCGACACTGCAGTGGATATCTTTTGATGAAGACTCTGTACACCTGTTATGGGACCGTTAGATTTTATATTCTACAATAAGGTGGTCCTTACGTGTAATTTTGCGTTATTTCAAAATAGCCAATGTTTATTCCAAATTTTTCCAAAATCAAAATTTTTTCAATATTTTTCCAAATTGAAAATTGTATGAACGTATTGTACGATTCGCAGTATCATAGTTTACAAAATTAACTGAGAACTTGAATTACCTTGTCGAGTAATATCTTGGCATTTACTTCAATGATTTGGAAAAATTGTTGCACATTTTCTATTCAACGCAAGGTTCAACAAATTGGAAGGGTTATAAACAGAATGTCGATCAATTCTTTCCATGACAACGGAGAGAGGGCCACTGGATTCAGCAGAGTATTTATTGAGTAGCTGCAGCACGCCGAATTTAATTCTCCCCTGCAATTGCTTCACGAGTTCAGCACTTTCAACTTGGTTATCCGCACATTCTCAGATTCGCTCTGCTCCAAATTCTTTCTGGCCCCACCATCATCAGAGTTCTCAGAATCTCCAGTATCCGTTTCAACCACATGTGTCGACAAGAAAAAGTAAGGTTAACAATGCAGAAAGGATGACAGAGAAAACGATGCTAACACTACGACTGTCAGACATAATTTCCTGTCAATTTTCCTCACTAATGTTGGCAGCTCGAAGGGATGTCAACATTTTTCTTCTTTTCTCGTTAGAAAAAATATCGTTCTGCACTTGGGGTCAACGAGTTATAGGTTGCCAACATAAAACCCATTTTCTCCATGTACAGAAATATAGTATTGTTCTACATATACATTCGAGTGAATTAAACATAAATTTTGTTTTCTTTGATATGTTCCATCAAAGTTAAAGTAAAAAAAATTTGACTGTTTTTTGTATCACACAAAAACAGGCAAATGTAACGATGTTTACCGTTATTTTAGTATTTTAGTATTTTTGTATATTTTTACATTTATATAACATTTATATACATTTATATTTATATTTTGTACATTTTGTATAATTTTAGTATAATTGAGATGGCAAGTACAATTTTTCCACAAACGTGAACTTACAGAAAAAATTTACTTAGTTACTAGATTAATAATACAAAATTTGACAAATGTTGGAATATAATAATAATGATGTGAATAAAATATTGTTTGGTTATTTAAATATATATATCATTTAATATATTATAACGTGGCAGGGCTCATTTGGGTTGGGGACCCCCAGAAAAGGAACCCAAGAGACTTTCCTGAAAGAGCTCGAAGAGTTTTTTCAGGATGGTCATATAGAATTGTTGCCAAAGATGATAACTTGTATTGTTTTATAATGAGGGGGGCACTAGCGCGACCAGTTTGAGCGACGGACAGACCCGTTGAACGCGATACCGACTAACAAAAACTTTGTTTCAGCGGCAGGGACGAGACGCCACCATTTTATCTGTTTCAGGAAATCCTCAGGCTGTACTCAGCGGCCTGGATGTCTGCAGCACCATCTCCATGACGGCCGGATCTTCGGTGGGGCAGGGCCTACGCCCGCTGATATCGACCGGGGTCGATAAAGGGGGCCTCCTTCTTCCCCCCCCCCCCCAGACATCTCTGCGGGTTCAGGCCAGGTTTTGCGTTGCGGCCGGGGTGGGGGAACGGTTATTCAACCGCCACCGAACCGTTCCTCCTTCTTCTTGTCTGAGTGTCCCTGAGCCGGTTTTGTTTCCGAGCGGTTTTGCGTTTTTTTTGTTTTTTTTTGTAGTTAAGTAAATTAAGTTAGTGATGTGCACAAATTGTGTGTCGGTCTAGGCCAAGCTGTGTCCGGATATTGTTTGTCGTCGAATGGTTTGATTTTACACAGTAAAATTTGTAATTTTGATCACGGCAACTGTAACGGTCATTCTTTTGAGTTGTAAAATTTGATTTGTCCGTCGATGATTTTTGGGCCACTCAGATTGGGATTGGTCATAGCGTTTAAATTGTTAGCGAATTTTTTAATTTTCTTTTTTTAAATTGGGGACTGATTTGCGATTGCTTTCTTTATAACCGACGGAATCTTTGGCAACTTATTATATCACGCCATCCTTTTTCTCTTCGTGTTTGAATAAATAGAATTTTGTCCTCGGACTTATTTTGTTTCAATTTATTTTTTTCTTGTCTTTCGTTTGTCTGTAAGTCCGTTTATCGCCCACGTCTCTTACGCGATAAGGTCTCAAGTTCTTGGAAAAATTGAGTTAGTCGAAACGATTACTTGACCAGGCGCCCAACATATTTATTTAATATTTATAATATATATATTCCTTCCTAATGAAAAAGACTGGAAAAGATGGAAATTAGCAACCTCACATGCAATTCATAAAAAGTATGAATACATAAATAAAGAATATAAATTTTTTTACCTTCTCTCATTTTTCTTTGAATTTTTCCTTTCAATCACACTCAGTATTCTGTAACACTTTATTCATTGTTTGCGTGATGCACTGCGTGGAGAACGGTTATTATATGAAAATCTGAACATCAAAACTATAACTTTCATGCATGTAGTACATCACGCGAACAATGACTTATCTTAACTAAAACACACTTATCCGTCAAGGTTTGACACAATGCCAAACCACGAATTTCAACTTGAAAAAATTTTTAACACAATCAGTGCCATCTCGCGAGTTGAACCTGTCAATAAAAACTTAAGTTAAACAGATTTCAGTGACAGTTCAATTTCATGATATTTTAACCTTTCGGGACGATTGTATTGAGGACATTTTCATACGCTCCGGTAATTGGTTTCTCGATTTCATGAAGTGTGACGTAGGATTCATTCAAATCACTTGAGTCTTTTCCGGTGGCTGTCAAAGTTAAATTCAATAAGCAAAAGGGATTATAGTTAAATATACCTATACAATAGAAATAAAAGTTTCTAATATAATTTTTATTATTAAATCTTTATCAAATATAGAGACGAGAGAGAAAGTGATCAGTCATCGACATGAGAGCTATATGGATAACTTGGTTGATTTGATGAAATTAAGTAACGGAATCAATAGTTGTGGCTCCAGATTTCTGAGCATAAATCTAACATCTATGAGAGGTCGAATTTTTCGATGCTTTCAGCATAATGTTTCTTCGAGTAATAATATAAGAGTAAAAAATTAAATAATGTTTTACATTTTAAGATACATTCATATCTCACTTACCCAGGGGATTGTTCTAGATTTTTAGAATATAGATTTTCTTGAAGTGAATAGTGATTACATCTAAGTTTAATATTACAAAATCAATTCTTTCAAAGATGTTTTTAGGTTTATTAAACCATGGTTTGCTTTTTTCAACAATATAAAAATTATCAAAATAAAATTTCACGTTATCACTAGCTTTACAATTATCAATATATTTACAAAATAATTCTTTACTTTTTCTGTTAACAAGATCGTAAAAATCTGATCTAGGAATTTTAATAGAGTGTAGCAGAGAGAGCCATCTGGCATAATTTGCTAAAGAATCAACTTCCTCATTATAATGAATACCAGAATGACTAGTGATTCAAATCAAGTGGACGTTCTAATTACCCCTTGCTCTCAGTCTAAGCAGACAGCATTTGATTTTATATATGAGATAGTTGTTACTCGTATAATGTAAGCACACAAATTTGAGGACACTTAGAGAGTCTAAAAAGATGGAAAAAATGTCATATCGAAATTATTTTTGCAAAGGTTAATAATGCGGTCTAAGGACGTTCTGATAGCCATAGCTTCGGCTGAGAAAATGTAGAATTGGGATCTGATTTTCAAAGTTTACGACTAAATAAGTTTTGGGCATATCATTGTTGCTGCTACATAATTATAAAATTCGACTTTAAATCCATCGGTAAAGTAAAAAATTGTCGGCGATTAATTTTTTGAAATGTTGAATGAAAAGGAAGAAGCATGAGCGTCCCACCAAGTGCCCCTAAGGAACTGAATTAGGTTAACCTTTTTTCATGTTGACACAGAGAAAATCATAATGTAGGTTCCAGTTTAAGCGGAAGTCGAAAGTAGTTCTTTTAAATAGAGTTGGAGATAAAACACATTTCTAAGGGACACCCTTACATGCACATTTAAAAGTGTCATAGTTGATGTCGTCGTTCTTGAAGAAAATTCTTCTTATGTGAATAATATGGGAAATAATACCTGAGTGTAGAGTTCTACTAAGGAAGTAATTAACGAGAAATTATTTGTGATATCGAGCCAACATTTGCATAGTCAGATTCAAAATGATTATTAAAAGATAAGGATGGGAAGGGGGGATTTTTTGAGTGAGTTTGAATTTAATAATTTAATTTAATTTTGAATTTCAATATTTTTATTTTGTTTTTTAAATTGTTTGGTGAGCTAGATGGGAAAAGTGGAATATTATTAATTTTTCTAAAGAGGGTCCAAGCATCTGCAATGGGGGTTTTATGATGAATATTTGAGAAAAAAGCTTTTGCCGGTTCTGTCTTGGTTATCATGATGGTTTTTTTGGCTAAAGCTCTCATTTCATGGGAGCAGGGTTCTACGATCAATTTGCCATTTTTATTTTCAACAATTCTCATATTCTTCTTTTCATTAACTTTGCTTGAAAAAGTGACATTTTCGCTGATTAAATTAGAAAAGACTTCGTATGCTAGCAGAAGGTTGTCGTGATTATTCGTGGTTGTTCTGATAAAACGGTTTCACAAAATAATGACCAGTCAAAATTAACTACCGCACATGGGCGGGAGGAATTTGCATACTTAAAGGAAAAACCGTTGTCTTTTGGGTTCATTTGACTGTTTACTGAATCGTTAAGTTAGAGTTAAGTTTTATGGTCGAGTGGTTGGGCAGATTGCTGGGTTTTGATAAGCTTTGACAAGCTGTGTCCTGTTTACAATGAAGTTGTTGGAATTTTGCGGGATTGTTCAAAAAGTGGGCATGATCTCTGATATACCCAGTCTGATATACACGAAAGATCAGAATCGTTGTTAGGGCAAACTGAGTCCTCATCGTGTTTTGGCTTGCAAAACTTCATGCAAAATTTCATTTCACGATCTACACTTTTGCAAAATTTAGATACATAGTTATGTCTAAAACAGTTTTAGTAAGTTATATACAAGTAGTTTTAGAAAGTTATAATTACAGTTGCAGTAATTCATGTATTAAATAGATGGAGAAACAAAATTTTATTTATTCAGGGAGCAAGTCAGCAGAACTGATTAAAATCGATTTTGAAGGGAGATAAATCATTCATTAATTTTAACTTTCCTTTTCATTCTCCTTATTTTAATTATTTTTAAGCCATCAACAGTTATTTCTTTGAGTTACACGTTTTCCAAAATATCAGCTAGGATATGCTCTAACAATGTCTTGTTGATTGAGTTTGCTAATGGGTACAAAAAGTTTAAAGCCGCACTCCTCTAACGATTTATCATTTAAGAGCATGTTAGCGGTCAGAATGTTAGAGGTGGTAATCTTGAAACGGTTGAATTCAATGTTATCAAATCTCATCTTATCGTCGTCAATTTTGTCGGTAATGATCATGTCTAGATTGATAAATTCTTTCATGATCTTGTTAGCTATTTGGTTTCTGTTCGTAAATCTATCAGAAAATGAGTTGTCAAAACATTTGTAATTATTTTTGTTTGGGTTTGAATAAAATCATAAAGTTTTGGAGTTGGTTAAAATGAAACTTTTTGAATTTTGGTTACATTTAATTTTTTAGGAGGTCCGAAATCATCTAAGTTATTATCTGACATTCACCCTTTATGTTGCTGAATCCGTCTGATTTCGTTCAGGTTGGAATTTGCGTTGCATTTAGGGTGGGGGGGGGGGGCGGCCCTATAAAACTTCACGTGTAGTTCAGTTACGTTTAGGTTTTTTGGTTTTGAGTTATTTGAGTAATTTATTTAAAGATCGTAATCGGTTGTGTAACTTGTGTCACTAAGACTTGCCCTACGTCTAATGTTCTTGTCTGTCGTCGAAAGGTTTGCTTTTATTTTTAAGTCTGAATTTAACGGTTAACTACGTTTCTTTAACGGTCACTTTCGAATAAATGTGCTAGCTTGATTGTACCTTGTACTTGTTTGTGTAATTTTAGCAATAGTATTAATTATATTTGATTTAGTATCCGAGGGAAAAAAAAAGAGGATAGTCATAAGTAGACATTATGAATTATTGTTAAAAAATTTCTTCTTTTTCTGTCATTAAAAAAGATAAACCATACAAAAAATAAATGAAAGAAGGAAAAAAATACTACAAAAAAGGATTGAATAAAAGTAATAAGGAGGAAAAAAGAATGCATGGAAATATAAGGTAAAAAGATACAAAAAAAATGGAAAAAAACTAAAAAAGATAGGAAAAGAAAGAAAAAGAAAGGGGAAAAAAAAAAGACAAGGAAAAGAGAAAAAGGTGGTGAATAGATAATTTAGTTTCATTCAATAAATTTTTTCCTGTATATATTTTTATTGTATATTTTTATTTTTATATTTTTTCTATAGTGTTTTACACAGAGGTTGGTGTGCGTAACGCGCAGGGGGCGCAGCCCGCGTGGCGGTCGTTGTCCCCTAGTTCATAAATTATTTTATTCAAATTTATTAATAAAGCGTTAAAAACTAAAAAGAAATAAGAAGACCGCCACCCAGATCAACGGTTGCAATAATAAATCACGTTTTGTTATTTCATTTGTTTGCAGGTCCATAATGAGTAGAGGTTAAGGAATACAATGTATCGGATTGAAAGTTAGGCGGCACATCCGCTTTCACTCTGAATGAGCCTTGATAATGCATTAAAAGTGCTGGCGTCAAAATAATACCAAAGTTTAACTTTTTTTCTTCGTAATAAAACAATATTTTTTGATTTATATTCACCCATTTTTTCGTCTGAAGATGAAATTTATAAAATACATTTTTGCCACATAAAAACTAATTTTATGGTTTCCATGGTGGTAGCTTTTATGAAATAGGGATTAAAAAATCTGTTCTGCGGTGACCATGAATGAAACGGAAATTGAATGAAAGGAAATCGCCCAGAATCAAACCTTTAATAAGCTGTGTAGAATTGAATTGCGAATGATACAACAAACTATTCAGGACAGACCGTTATATAGTTTTAATAAGATATCGTTTAATTTATTACTGTAGAAAAAGGGTTTCTAGGAAAAAAGTATTTTTTTAATCAATAGTTTCATCGATGTTTACACTATGCACAACATAAAATTAGTTTTCACCTAAATTGGTGATAACTGACAACGTGTGAAAGGCCAACAGCGCAGTAAGTCCGGTACGGAAAAGCATGTGGGTTTGAGTGAGGACGGTGAAAGTGATAACATGGTTTAAGATTGTCGACCCACAGCAATGGGCAATATCCAAACTCCGCCGAATAGATGAAATGCTACTCATCCCCAATTAAAAAGCACGGTAAACTTCGGTTAAAGAAAAACTGATGAAAAAATATCGTTAGTTGAACTCCACCGAAATAAAAAAAATTATTGGCCGGTAAACTCCGTCAAAGATAATTGTCAGATACTTTTAAGTTGTATTCAAGTTTTAAAATGAATTCACATTTTGCCACCTTTCAGTGACGATGGCAAGAGACAGTTTTGATAATTCAAAACATACAAATATTTTTTAATGAGATACATATTCGCTCACTCATCATCAATCAGTACTAGTTTTACAGACAGTTCGTTAAACCGCTCTTTAATCGTTTTAATCGAAAAAATTAATAATAAATAAAATAATAAATAAAATGTTAATTGTTATGTTAACTAAATGTTTCAAGTATTGAAATTGATTTATTGCTTTTAATTTTAAATAAAATTTTTTCTTTTTTTAGATATACAATTCAATTTGCGTTTCGTCGTTAAGATAGCGGCCTTAGTACGGTCTCTTATTTGTGTTGTTGATTTGAAGTAATTGTCTTGTTTTTACTAGAATGATTGAACATTTCATTTTATGTCAATTCAAATGTCATTTCAAATTTATTATTTCGATTTTATTATTATACCAGGTACGCATTCAGAAGCACTAGTTAGTTCAGATCAGATTGATTTATCGACTGTCCATTTGTTTATTGTAAGTGTTTTGCAATTTTAATTTTGTTTTGTAACAAATGTACAAATTGTTTAAAAATTTTTTTTTAGATTTGTTATGGACCCTGATTTGACCACGATGTTAAGCGAAAATGGCATAACATTTGTTCTTTTTAAAAATAGAAAATATAGTTGGTATGGTATGGAGGTTTGGAAATGAAACCATGGCCTTCAAAAGACTACATCAAGATGGCCCAATCCTCTTAGAAAAGTCTGTGTGCGAGAATCACAACTATCCCGAAGATTTGACCTTAAACAGACAAATTATTTCAGATTTTCTTAAGCAGAAGCTCGGAAACAAAACTGAAACCAGGACTAAAAGCCCTTTACAAATTATCAGAACAGAACTTGCACAACATGAAAATGAATTAGAAATTCATTAGAATACAGACATTTCGCGGATCCGGAAAAATGTTTATAACGCGAGAAGAGCTTATCATCCTCCATTATCGACCAATTTTGATGGAGTTCATGAAATGTTAGACAGAAATTTCGAATTTAAATTTTCAAATTTTTTAAATTCAAAATTTTTATTAATTGTTTACAATACACGGTTTTAAAAATGGCCATTACATGCCATTGCTTTTTTGTCTGCTGACCAACAAGGAGAAAGAGACATATGAGAAGGTTTTCCTTTACAAAGTTGGTACTGGAAAATTCAATATCTAGGATTGTTAAAGGAATATCAATCTGGCAATGGAGAAATAGCTGATTTTTTAAATCATGTATTTGGATTATCATTTTTACCCGTGAGTGAAGTGGAGGAGTGTTTTATATTTGATTTTCTGAGCAAGCAGCCAGAGGATGAAAACGTTGAACAATTTTGCACTTATATAATCGAAAATTATGTTTCGAACGAGGTGCGATTTTCTCCGCACATGGGGACTGGACTTAATGCAGATTATTGCTAGGACACAACAAATTCATGCGAATCTTTTCATTCGCACTTCCGGAACCACTTCCACACCCTTCATTTTTTATTTTTGCAATGATGACATAAACTTGTGGCGTGGTGTCAGACGGTGCACGAGACAACAGTGTCCAGCGATGACATTAGCCACTCAGACTGTGTCAATTTACTCGACCACGACTAAAGCGTGGTCCGCGCGGTTATTCACAACTCCTTCGTTGGGTGGAATCTAACGAAACGACTGGGTGGAATGTTCAAGGTGAACTGTTTGACTTCGTGGATCTTTGTGATTTTGGTGTACGGTACGAGGAGTCTCTCTTGTTGACCGCATCAACCCGCCCAGGAGGAACCTCTTATGTATTTATTTATTTATCAATAAACGGGAAATACCCTTGATGTGTACAATAATTTAAAAAAAGGACAGGTAACATTGTAACAACAAAATAAGTTAATATAATACATATCATATAAGATAACGAACGATATCTGATGACCATGAGCTGCGTAATCAAATGAACCGTTAAGATAACAAACTAATAACACCAGTGTAATTAAAATGTATAAATATCACAGCTCTATTTCGTTGCGAACATCCGGAAAACGAGACCGGAACCTCGATTCCGAGTTGCAGAAAAAATCTGCAACAAGTGCAAGCTTGTTTGCTAATGATAACGCTCTGACAAAAGTGTCATTGTGTCCGACATCGGTACGTTTGCAAGAAATATCAAATATCATGCTCGATCTGGTGTTTATGCTACGAGCTCTAAGCCTCACAAGAGAAAGTAAAAACGGGGAGTTGATTTTATGAATAAAAAGAAGGTCCAGCGTCGCTTATCTTTGAAAAAGTGTTGATACACCAAGATCTCACTCATTTAGACGCATAGGTTGTCCGGAGAAAAAACATATTTGGTCCAATAAACAATGTTGTACCGATTCAAAAGTAATGACAGGTGTAAATGTGTATGAAGACCAGACCACACTACCGTACTCAAGTATAAGACGGACCAACGAGTTGAACAGAGTTATGAAAGTGTTGTTATTTCTAAGTGATTCACAATTACACTTTATCATGCCCACAATCTATAAGCTTTCAAAATACAAGTTGAGTTTACAATCGAATGTTACGCCAAGGTCGTTGACATCGTTGACCGAAGACAAGATATTTTCACCAAGTGTATACACAAAATTTATCGGTTTGCGTTTTTCAGTAAAAGTGATTTTTGGCATTTAGCATTATAAAGATAGAAACGAATTTGCATACACCATAAACGACCTCTGGGGAACAGCCGACGGCGTATCAAAAGGTGCAGAAACGCATGTAAACGCATGTAATGTAGACTTCTCGTTGCAAAGCAATGAGCTTCCTCTTGATGAGATATCTGTTGAGTCAAATTGTGAAAGAATTTTGCTTCAATCACTTGATATCCGACAACACCGTCTCAAATTTCACGTGACTGTTGCAAATGAAATTCGCAAGAGATTGCCGTTTAATAACAATTTCCATAAACAATTTCTTGTTTTGCAACCACATAATGCACTTTCTTCAATGAATATCAGGAGAAATTCTAAAATACTTGAATCCTTTGCAAATAAATTTCGAGGAGTAGACATTGATGCTCTTAAAAGTGAGTGGAAAATATTGCCTATTACATTTCTATTGCAACGGCATCTCAAATTGTTGAATAGATTTTGATAAAACACACAAACTCACAGTGTGACTTGGAAAAAAACTGAAATTGCCCTAATTGTACAGGCTTATGAACACTGTATTAACCTAATGCTGATGTAGCAAGAATGATCTCTATGTTGACTGATAACGAAACAAAAAAAATAATAGACGAGCGCCATCCATGATTAACGCATTGTGTGTTGGAAAGAGTGCATTAAAAGGTCGACGGTAGAAAGTAATAGATATGGTTGTTAATAAGAAACATATATCACTAATGGCATCAGAAGAATTATGAAAACAGCAAGTCAAGGATGAGAAAACATTGCGAATTAATAGGAGCGATAAAATTGATTCTTATAATTTTCTGCTAGATGATTGAAAATTTATTTTAGTTGATACTCTTATCTTCTATAAAAGTAACCTAATTGATAATTATTTTTTCTGCAATTAATGTGACCTTCTTACAATATATTTTTGTCTGCTGTTAAAGTGACCTTTTTGAATAATATTTTTTGTCTTTTTTTGATGCGACATTTACTAATAAATATTGTCAGCTTAATGCAACCATTCTTTCTCGGGGTAGGACACCTTGACGTAATGAAAGGACTTATAACCTTCAGTAACATAAAGAATAACTTATGTGTGAGATGCAAATTAATAATTATTGTAGAATTAATGTTTTGACAACTTTCATAATTTAAATCGCTTGCAACATATAAGTTAGTTAATTTTGTTACTATTCAATTCTGAACTAAAAATTAAAATTGCAAAGGGTCTCATATAATAAACTTTTACATAATATGGTTGAAAAGCGACCGATATTTTGTCTGAAATGAAGTCACTAAATTCAAGTTAATAAATTAATATGATGACTGATTTCATTGATTTAATTATAAATGCAATGTGCAGACACTACACACAAGTTTGATTTGATAACGGGTGAAGATAGTTAGTCTATCAAAATGGATTGTGAAGTAATAATCGCGACAGTTAATACAGTTTGACCGGCATAAACAACGCGATACAATATTGATAACTGGAACTAAATGCGTTTCGCAAATCGGTTCGATTAAAAGTGAAACTTAGTGGATAGGCGCACCACAAATACAATTCATTTAAATTTTGAACTGAGGATCAAAATACAAGAATTGCATCAAACTTTAAGTTTAAATTCGTGAGCTTCAAATTTTGCTAGGTTTACAATAGATACAGAAAATCTTTACTTTACTAAAGGTCATTCATTTTTAAATATGAATTTGAGTCCGAACACATAAAATTGGTACGAACTTACCAATTTTCACTAATTCGAACCTTGTCAAGATGGTTATGATTGCTTCCGTTTGTCCGAAATGAAGACTAAAAAGAACAATTATATTACATTAGTAAATTTTCACCCGCGAACTAATAATTGTAGGAACATCAAAAGGAACTTTTATTGCCCAAATAAAATATGAAAAAGCCCTGTTTCTCTCCACGTCCCTCCTTATAAAACTTTTCTCAGTATTTACAACGGGGAGATTAACCAATCAGAATGCATTGAACAATCTAGATTCTAATTAAACAAAAATTAAACAAAGAACATTATTTATCAACAGGATTATTTTATTCAAAATTTGGTACAAAATAATTTCAAATTTAGCCGGTGGTTTGGTCTCCCGAGAACATCCGATCTCCAACAAGTTATACTAATGAGGGACCCAAAACTGTAACATATAAGTATGTTTCAACATAAATAAATTTATATTTGTATGTAGAACTTGAAAATAAGAAGGAAGTTCTAATTTTCGATAAAATATAGGCCCATAAAAAAATACTTTGACAGAAATATCTTCATTATTTTAAAACCGATGCATAATTTAATTTTGGAAAAAGAATACATTTTTAAATATATTGGAAACAATTTTTTCAACATCATCGAAATCTTTTGTTTCCATAATTTTCCCATTCCGTGAAACTTACAGCCTTAAAGTTGACATAATCAATGATCATTTTTAGGAAATCAACTAGAATATGCCATTAATTTAATCAAAAAGTCCAGCCAAAGTTGTAACGTTGGCTGGGCAAGTGGTTCTGAATGTGGCAAGTGTCAAGAATGTATTTTAATTATAAAAAAAAATCAATTATGCCAAGAATACTATCTGAGTAAACCAAAGTGCACTTTAATCAACAAAAATTTTAACGTTAAGTCATAACTCAAAAAAAGTTATCTCATTAACTATTTTATCCCTATGCACTGTCAACCTTCCGGAAGGAGTTCAGAAAAGAAAAAAAAATTATTCTAACTATAAATCAATAAAAAAAATTAATTAGAATGAACTATTCAGTTGAATTTACTTTTCAGAAAAAAAAAAATCTTACATGACCAAAAAAAAACAACTGTCAAAATTTCCGTTAACGCGGAAGAATTAGAACTATCAAATATACAAAGTGAAACAAATCATTAAACTGTGAGAAAGAAAAATTATTTAATTTACAAAAATAGAAATTAAAACCAGAAACTAAATTAGAAACAAAATTGTAAACTGGGCTTCGCTGCTCTGTAGTGGCCCGCTACTGCCGACAATCCGTCCCCCACTTTTTAGACGGGCCCAAGCAGCGTTACAATATATATATATTTTAACACTATTTGGGCCCGTATATATATATATATAAATTAAACTGCATTACGACGGCAAGGGAAACCGTGGAGTTGCTCATGGAGAGAAACTTTTTTGACATCAAGTTTTGAGACTTTGAATCTAAAACAGTCCCAAACGGGTTAGAAGGAAAAAACGTTTCAGTTTTAAAAATTATATCCTTGAGATACCCCTGTAAAAAGAATTCCAGGGGAGTAAAATCTGGAGACTTAGCTAGTCATTCAATTGTTTCTTTCCGTTCAATTCATATATTGGAAAAAACTGTGTTTAAATAATTGCGAACACTGACGCTGCTCCGTCTTGCTGAAACCATGGTTGGACATTTTCTTTAGCAATTTGTCTTATTGCCGGAACAATTTAATTTCGAAGCATGGCTTTGTAATTTTTAGCGTTAAGATTACTATCAGTAAAAAATGGCCCTATTATTTGATTGTTCAAAATTCCTGTCTAAACGTTCAATTTCTGAGAATATTGAATTTACTCTACTGCATCTTAAAAAGACATGTATCCGACTATTATCTGCAGTTGGGTTGATTGCAATTATGACTGAGTTGAAAAGTATCTTCGTCAGAGAAAACAATGATGAATGATACATCAGGATCACTATCGATTTTGTCTATCATATCCTTAGAGAATTCCGTCCGTCAATCAGAATCATATTTATTTAATTTATGAACTAATCTCATTTTGTATGGATAAAATTTGGATTTCTTCAAAATATTGTGAACTGACGTTCGGTTCATATCATGCTCTTGTGCAGCTTTATGGGTGTTGTAGTGTGGATCTTTAATGAAGGACAGTAAAACGTTGAGGGATTTATCGTCTCCTGTTGACTTACTTGGTTTTCCTGATCTGTCTCGATCTTTAACACTACCTGTCTCTTCGAACCGTTTAACAGTTCTTTAAAATTTTGATTTTGAAATCTGCATTTCTTTGTTCGTAAAAGTTCCATTAAAAAAATCTTATACCTCTGCATAAGACCTTTTCAATTGACCCCAGCTCCTCATCATCAAGAGATTCATTCTGTGCTGTTCATTAAGACGATCCATCATATAAATAAGTCTTTCCAACGAAAACGATTATCAAAATTAGATAAGATAGCTTTTTTGTGTAGTTTCTTACAAACACTAATTAACAACTAAAATATTGTTTTCTATTTGTTAAACCAGTCCAAGCCGACTGCAGTAGTGCAGACTGAGTTTTGGGGGACGATCCCTTTTTTTCGAGCAGACGTGACTGTAAGTAGGCTTGTCCTCAGATGGACTTGCTTGCGCGTGGCGGACGCTGCTCTTTTGGACACCTCACGACATTCTCGGATTGATGTAGATGAGCTCACAGAAGCCCTACGCCCCATCTTGGCGGATGATGTAGGTGAACCAAAGACCAACATAAGCAAGAGATTTCAGACTGGAGAAAGTAACTGAGGGTCATATCTTGACATCCTGTCTCTTTCATGGTGTACCCGCACGACCCACTATTCTAAAAGGACTGCTACTCGCGCGGTAATCCTGTCAGCTTCCGTATCAACATCCCGCCTGATTGCTAAGAGAGAAAACGTCGGTTGCCTCACTGCAAGTAGCTCTTTTTTACACCATATGGGAAGCTGGTTACCTATATGGACAAAGGAGACCCACGCTATACCGCGCCGGTCAAGGATCTTCGATACCTAAGTCGAAGCACAGCCGAGCAGAGACCGGACAATGCGAGGATACAGTCGGCAGTTGTGGTGTCCCCTTGCGACCAGCTAGCGCAACCACCTAGGCGAGGCTTTGACTCCGCCCTAACCTCTGGACGTCGCCGGGAGCATCGGAGGCAGTTGCCAGACGCTACGTAACGGCAGATCTAACGTCAGGTTTTGACCGTCCCTGCAGCCGCTCAAGAGGGCCTGTGTTAAAAATTGACACATCAAGGGTAGTCGGTAAAACAACATCCACGTTCGCAACGTAGTTCGCGGTGCTACCACCGCCAAAACTGACATTTGATCTAGTAAAAAGTCTGTCGATGACTCGACTCTTGTCGATCTCTCCTTTTAACTTGAAACCTAGCTCGCCTCACTAACACAACACTTGTCGTCAACATTGCTGGCACTTACCTGAATCATACTAACTCTTATCGGCAAAGCTACTGGCAGCTTTCGTCTGCCTTAAATTGACGTTTGTCGTTTTTCTTCTTGGCGACTTTAGCCACAAAGCCAACAAAGCCGACTTTTGTCGCCAAACCTTACCGCTCTTGCCCACTTCACAGCTGTGACTCTTGCCATAAAATAAGTGACATTGCTTGCATCTTTTCTTCGCAACTCTAGTCGTATCCTGCTGCCACGCCAAGACTCGGTGACGATTCCGACACGGTATTTTTTGGGGTTACCCCATTTTTCTGTTTATTTTCTGTCTATATAATTTTGGTATGAGTTTGATAAATAAATATGCTGAAACAGTTCAATGACAGAAATTCAATGTTTGGGTCTTTTCCTCTCTTTATTTACATTGATTTACAACATTCTTGCTGAATGAAAACTCGTTCTTGACAACGATGGTCCCACGTTGGGCGCCATTCAGTGACAGTCGTATTACGTGAGCGAAACTCCTAGCCGGAAACGGGATCTAGACGACAAGTCACTCAGTGACCTAGGTTCAAAACCGGGTCGTGCTCAGGATCGGGCTCAGAATGGTTCAGGGTCGGTTAGCTAACTGAGATAGGAGCATGTGCTTGGTTAGATCGGCAAGGTCTTATAGCTAAAATAATAAAATAGATTTCAACAGATATATAATGACGATTTTTATTCGCGGACTCGTATACCGCTCAGATGCCATAAAATTATAATAATATCAGTCGTCATCGGTTGGCTTTTCGGCACCGCGTTGGTTGACAAATACTTGCATAACTACTTGTAAAACGCGTAATTACAAAATTTTGGTCTTGAAAACAGAGCAACTTTTTATCCTTGCATCGTCGGGCTCGTTCGAGGCTCGGCTGAAATCCATTTGGTGCGAGCCAAATGGATTCGATAACAACAACGTGCCTTGCCTTTGTTCTCGCTAATCTGGTTTGACTTAAGAATTAAGTCTTAATCTCTTAAAATATTTACGTCAAAAGTTTTATAAACATAATGCAACCCAGTAAGTTCCATGTTGGAAAACCATTCAATTTCACTTCTTCACTTATTTTTATTTACAATCTTTCACGTATTTTCTTATTACATAACATTATTATTTTACAAATATTATAAACATCATTTTATATTGTAATGCCATATTTTAGATGAATTTATCGAAAGCCATGACCACATACAAATTGTTTAAGGATTCTGGAAGAGACAGACATGTGGAAATCTAGACCCCTTGTATTAAAAAATCTATTAAAAATCGGAAACACAGTTACTAAAATTAAAACTTGTCTGCGAGTTAGATAATAAATTTAAACAAACATTTGTGCTGATCGTCGCGTAATACATATACCGGATCCGCCCACTCATGACGTAACACCTAATCCCATTTTTTAGGTGCAAAAATAATAAAGTCCATAAAAATAAGACCTGGACTAACTATAAATTTCTAACTCTTCACTCAAACTCTTCCTAACCCTTCTAACAACCCTTTAGTACCTACATTACCGCACAAGCTAAACTGGTGGTGCCCTCTCTATCAGAGTTCCTCGATCGATCCATCCTCCATAAACCAAAAGATTTTCCTCTTCCGTTAAATCGATTATTTGAATAGTTTGTTTGCAAAATAGAATATAAAAGATACATCTGTTATTTTGTTTAAATCATACAATTTGTTAAAATAAATAATTTGTAACTGTACTTATCTTTGTTTATAACTTAATTTTTCAACCTTTCATCAGCAAATAAGGTAACCTAAATTCACTGGGCTTATATTGCACTTGATGTAACACATTTTAAGAAATATTTTGAAATGAGACAGTTCTCAAAACATGTTATGAAATAAGTCATTTCAATATTTCGGAATATGTTAGTTTTAACAAATCATTTTAGAATAAGACACTCCTGAACCTTTTCTTGGAATCGCTTTTCAACAAAAATTTAAAACAAGACACGTTTCAATAATTTTTTGGAACCAGACAGTTTCAGATAATTTGTTAAAACGCACCCTACTGTAACGATGCGTGATATTTATATTAACACATTAAATATTTTTCTAAGATTTAAATAATAAATTTAGAAAGCATTAAAATAATGGAATAAATAAGTAAGGCAATAAGAATAGGGTCTGATAATCTTGGAGGCAATACAGTAGTCAATTTTATCAATAAGAAGTTTCTACAGTTTTGAGAGAACATGGAAATTCTATTAATCACTAAATAATATAAACCTATAATCCGATGATCAACTATTGTCTCCACACATCAACGGCCGGAAGAAATAGAAGTAGATTATATTATAGATTAGGAATGGGTCTTAGGCATTTTCTAATGTTAAACCGCGAGAAATGTCACGCTGTAAAAACTGAAAGCGTTTTTATTATTAATTTCAATTTTATTACTCTAAATGTCAAAACTGATTTGTCCATCTCGTCATCGGACTCGTCAGCACCCAAAAACGGACTTCGGAAGCATATTCCAGTCCCCACACGGACGAAAATATACTTTCAAATATATTTTAAATTTATATAAATAAAATATAAACGTACATATATCGTATATAAACATGTTTGCGTCATATATATTTCAAATATAAAAAAAATATGAAATACGCACATATTTTGATTTACGTTTCCGTCCCTATGTGCCAGACCTCAGTTTTCCGTGCGCGAGTAAGTTACACCTCTGCGACATCAAGTTAACTGAAATATTTATATTGCTGTTTTTACTCATAGGAACTCCAATATTTTCATTGTTGTTTTTTCTCTTTGTGCGAGACCGAAAATTGTGTACCGGTTAAAATTCCGGTTACCTATAAATGCAACCGTCTTAAGTGTTTAGTTTTTTTAGTTGGTAAGAAAAATATGTATTGTTAAATTTTTTTCATAAATGTAATGAAAAAAAAAAAAAAACTTTCAAATAAATTTTAAAATTTTAAAGAAAGTAATTTTGAAATTCACGTAATCTGATGATTACGTGATTACATTTCGTCTCAGAGCTACTAATATAGATTAGTACAACATGCGCAACTGTTGATAGTAAATGTAGTGAGGAGAAACGCAAGGGCAGAATTGACGCCGCCAGCATGATAGTGTTTTTGTGTTCAGTGAGTTGCGCGACGTCAAATACAAAGCGCACTTGTGGTTACCGGCATCAGGAGCCTCTCCGTGGCCTAAAAAATAAAAACTTCTTACATAAATTCGAATCCACTTAATGAAAAAACTATGATGGAATATAAATTAAAGCTAAGTTGCAGGTCAGAATTAATTGTTTCATATACCTGAAAATCATTGTTCGACCAAAAAGTTATAATCAAGAGCTATACGTTATTTTCTACGTTAGCTGAAGTTAGCTGTCGCTAATTTTAAGTAATTTCAAGTATTTCTTCAAAATAAGAAATTAGTTTTAAATAATTTTTTAGTTAGTGAATAGTGGTTGTGACGTTATTGAAGGTGACAATACATTGAAATAAGAATGGGTTGTAACACCAGCAAGGAAAGCGTGCAAAAAGCTTCCGAGGAAGTGGACGAAAACGGTGGTAAGCACAGCCGGTTTTTCTGATCAATAACATACTTTTTTGTTTACATCTTTTTCAAATAATGTATTCGCATGAAATTTTGTTTTGTATGTTCATTAAAAAAAATATACAAAAGGTCTTCAGTTCTTCATGACTATTAGAATAACTAGAACAGCAAACGAACCAATTAATCAATGCAATTAATGAAAAAATTGTACTGTTTTGTTATTTATTTAAATATTTTCACATGTTATAATCATAAGATTTTAAAATTTGTTATCGAAAAGACTAATGTTTTATCTGAAAATTCTAGGTTCTCACATTTAAAACGATTTATTTTTCAGTTTTTTATTTTTTTATTCGTAACACTTGCAGACGTTTAACTTTTAAAGGTGGTATAATTATATGTCATCCGGGTAAGAGTACTTTAATCACAATTTGAATTTATATGTTTCACACATTTATGTTCATTTCATATTTCCTTAAAAGATAGCAAGAATTCAAATGATTGTATAATGTTTTGTTTTATCGTTACTGCGCGCTACATGCAACAATACCCTGGGGGAGGACTGCACCTCTGGCGCTTCACACCTCCCCTTGCGAATTGAATGACTGGTTTGATGTATTTGTGAACTAAATTCTGATCTGATTGATTATTCAACAACAAGGTGGGATCTATCCACTTTTTTTCACCCCGTTCTGGAAAATTGATTTAAAAATCGAAACTGTACTTTTATCACTCTAGATCAGAGATTAGTTGATTTGAAACTGGACTGAACTTCATCATTTCCCCCTGTCGAAGTTGTAGCTCCTTCTTTCTCCATATATTGTAACACGAGTTTTACCTCGATCTGTGCTCAAATATATTATTTACCATAACTCTTTTTGCATTCAAATTGTTTCTTGAACTAATTCATGCATTGCGTTTGTAGAGCGTCATTACATAAATTGAGTTTAATTTATAAGTCCTTAATTTCTATATTTTCAAGAGCTAAGTAAAATATTTTACGCGTCATTCTGTCTATTTAGTGCGTGTGATGAATTTTAATTCATAATATAATTACGTACATGATGAATATAAGTAATGTGGAGCAATGACCAATACATATTTTATATTATAAACAAAGAACATAATTTTTCATGTTAAAATCGCTCAGACAAAGGCTTATTTTATTCCGTCTGGGGCGACGATTTTAAATTTCTACTTGATATAATATCTCATTTCAGGCTAGTCGAAACCCGACTACTTTCACACATTATGTTACGCGATAAAATTATCAACTTGGTGAAACTCTTTTCATAATAACTACTTCAAATAATGAACAACAAGAATATTTCCTTTCATGTTCCAACGAGCAAAAAAATTTAATCATTCACAGTCATATTGATCTGTTTGTAAGTTCATATATTTTATTAAATTAAATAATTTTTCACTAGTTATGATGACCAGTTGATTACCGGAACGGCTCTAACCTTCCGAAAAAAAAGTCGCTTTGCCGACTCATAAGTCATCACAAAATCGAAATGCCTCTGCCCGAAAAACCCTTTGGCCCTGCTTGAACCCACGATTAGCTTTGCTATCGCTGAATTCACGGCTCTGCTCGGTTGTATATTTTACATATGGCTCTCACTGTCATTATAACTTCGCTTTGTCTAACTTCTTTTGCAACAGCTTTCATCAGCTACAGGTTTAAATAAAATTTAAATAAATAAATAAAATTTCTAAATAAATAAAATTTAGACTGGAAGTTTATATTGAATAAAAGCAGGTTTATACAACTCTACACATTATATTTTTAACTCTATATTAGTGAATCTAATAATTATCATTGCTTTCTCAATCTATGCACACCTGTTGATTTAACTAACTCATTTTGGTAATAACAACTGCATACGGTTCGTACATTAACTTTATAATCTTTTTAATAATGTTAATAATAATAATAAATAACATATTTATAAAAATTAGAAGCTCTATTTGTAATTACAACACACTTTAGTAATAAACAAATGTAAAATTCTTTTGACATAGACATTCAAATCAAAAGTTTTTCACATTGTTAAAAATTAAATTATCGATAATTGAATTATCAATGTAAATGGTATTTCTTGGAACAAAAATAATTAGAGATTTAATAAATATGAAATTTCATTTTCATTATTTCCATTTAAATGTTGATTTCCAAAATCTTATAGGTACATCATAAAATGATTTATACATTCGACAAAAAATGAACGGGCCACCTAAAATTTCTGAAAAAAGGTCAATATTTAAATAGTCATAATTTTGACAGTATGTATTCAAAGAAACATTTTTTTCATTGCCGCTTCCTTTCTTTTTTGGACGGGAACTTTTTACTTCAAATTCGCTTTTGTTCCCTATGTTTTCTCTACTGATCTAAAAATTTCAGTATTTTCTAAACAATTTAAAAAAAAACAGTAAAAGATATTGAAAATTGACAAAGTTATGCGCCTATTAAAAAATTTGTTTCTAACTTCAACTAGATTAATCGAAAATGGTTCTTTTCTAAATTCAAGCTTACGATCCCACCATTTTAAACCTTTAATAAAAAAAATTTTTTGCGCAATGAATCCGAACATTTTGCAAGAGAACTCGGAAGCAAAATTTCTATACTTTCTTTAGACTTGTTATCATAGGAAGATGAATGTTGTTAATCACATACCACACACGTTTTTATGTTTCTATGTCAGCAGCACACGAGTGTGACACGCATTATTACGAGTTTCCATAAGCCCATACATGAAATCATATGGATCAACCCACTGTAACACGGTGCTCGCTGCCAGGGTGGATGCTGGCCAGTGGCAGCCGTGTTACGTGCGTGAAAACTCCTAATCGGAACGAGATCTGGGCGCCAGATCACTTGAAAATTTTGTTGTCGGGAACGGGTCATAGAAGGGCTCGATGGCTACGTTTTGTGGAGGACGGTTTCACAGAGTTGATTGCGTATTGGAACTCGAACAGGTAGAGATCCCAGTCGCGATGATCTTGGCTGATGTAAGCCGTGATCATGGAATTTTGTTCGTCTGCTCTGTAGGATTGACCTGAGGGTGATAGGGCGGCGTGGTGAATTGATGGACTGCATACTGGCTTGTATCTCCCGCTCAGCCTTCTGCTGGCGAACCCGATGCAACGGTAGTGTTGGTAGTGTTCGTGCTCGCCTGTGCTGGTGCTGTGGTGGTAGCCGTCGTGGTCGTCGTTGGGTTTGCAATTTGCTGTCGCTTCGGCTGTCTCCTTGTGGTATTTACTGACGTAATACCCGAGGCTCGGGAATTCAAATTCCTCGGGCGAAGGAGGTAGTCGGAATCGCTGTCGTTCCCGCTCCTCTTCCTCGTACTTCCTGCTGAGGTTAGCCACTTCTTCGAAGGTGAAGAAGTGGTGACGTCAGATTTGCCGGCGTACTTCCAGTCTCAAGTTCTCGTGTGCATTGTTGGGCTGGACTTCCAGAGGCAGCCCTGGTCGGACGTTGTCAAGCAGCTGCCTGTACTTCGTCAGGAATTTCCTGATCGGCTCGTGTTGTCCCTGCGTCCATGCTTCGAGCTCTCTGCTCATCTTCTTCTGCAAGCACGCGTCTCCTGACGAAGTCAGGACATTCCAGGATGTCCACCACTCACGCTTCTTGTGGTACCATTGATTGGCCGTGCTCACGAGCAAGTCTGGCAAGGCGTGTTACGGGTCGTCGTCTGTAATCTGAGTTCCGTGTCTAAGATCCTAAATCTTTGTCAGGAACTCCTCTGCGGCAGTCTGATTGTCGTCTTCAAATGCTACGTTCCAACTTCTGATCCGCTGTCGGTGATCTCGTTGATACACCGTCAACAATATCTTATATAATGTCTGTAGGTCGACGTCCTCTGTGCAGCTCTTCTCGGATTCTCGAAATCTGAAAATCTGGGCTGTTCGGTAACATCTGGGCGCATCTGGGTCGTCCAGGCTTCTCCCAGCACGCGTGTGCGATCTGGTGGGTTGGTGAGCTCGCCTGAGCCGCTTACCCTTGCTTACTGATGCCCTCGGCCTCTTCTGACGATTGGGAAGCTGGCACGAATGGTGGCGCCCCTACATTCAGGGTCATCTCCTCGGGTGGTGCGCGGACGCTGAGGTCAACAGGCTCGACGATAGTCACGACATGTGTGTCCTGTCACTATAGTCGTTGTGTTCTGATTCGCTCTCCAGGCTCTCTTTGTTTGCAGCACCGGGTCTGAACGGCTTGTCCCAGTGGTCAGCGACTGCATCAGTGCGACACTCTCGTCGATCGTACTCGAGCGTCCTAGGGTCCAGTCTCCAGCGAGCGTACTCTGTGAGATCTCCACTCTAAAGCTCTGCATTTTCTGCAACAGGTCCATGGAATCTCCTGGGTGCTGCATATAATCGGCTGGCCCCATCATGTCTGGTCCGCCGAGTCGGGTTTGCAGTAAGTAACGTTCGAATCTGTTGCGAATCTCGTTGATGTTGCCCTCGCAACTAAGGCAAAATCGGGCCTCTCTCCCTGTCTCATCAGGAAGAAAAGCTCCTGCTGGGCTATCCACAAGCCAAGCCCTCTCTCGTCGAGATACTCAAGTATCCCTTCCATTTTGCTCACAATTACCTGAAATCGGGGTAAACGGGACTAAATCGGGGGTACAGGTGGGCAAAACTGTCAGGGAGGTCAGTGTTGGGGTCAATTCAGTCAGGGTTCATTAGAACCGCCTCGCAATGACATCAAAATACAATAAACACTATCATAAGAAATCAGAATCACAAATAAATTTGTGAACAAATAGCAATTGAAACCAATGAATAATAAAACTCAAAATATCGTTAGTCAATAATAATTTGTTATTAAAGGAATCAATAAACAATTCCAATATAATCAATAAATAAACAATAATAATCCGGTCGGTCTCAATATATCATATTGGCCTGACCATCAGCGGAGTCAGGACTCGGACTTGCACTATGCTCGCCCAAAAGTAGCGAGATCCTAATCCTAATGGAAAGGCTTCGGATCGGTCCAGGTTGTCTAGCTAACCGGGGTAGGAGCGCATGCTAGATCAGGTTGGTAAAGATTTAAACTTAAGAAAGAAACTCAAAGTTAAAAAAAACAATCATTCACGTTTATTTACTGCTCCATACATCGTAAATTCAACCTAAAACAATAAAAAAATGTGTGCCTTGCAACTGGGGCTCCCGGTTCCACGAGTTGACATTTTCTTCTGCAACAAAACAAACGATAATAGTTCAACTACTCTTCCCGTACAATAATAATGAAATCTGAGCTCGAACTATCTAGGCAATCAGGGAGCAGTTAGGGCGAGCAAGGACGAAGCGGAGTGGGCGAGAAACCAGCATGCCAGCAACCAGAAAACAAATCAAAAATGACTTGACACACGGAGCGGATGAGCAAATGAACATGATAGGACAACAGAAAGAAAACAATGGAGCATGCGGTGCGACAGAGAGAGAGAGAGAGAGAGAGAGAGAGAGAGAGAGAGAGAGAGAGAGAGAGATTGCTTTATTAAGCTCTAGGCCTTAGGCCTCTGGAGCAATAGACAAAATATAAAATAACAATATAAATACATTAGCATTGCTCTCTACATAACTAAA
>JAQQRF010000900.1:0-26816 GCA_030523145.1 Trissolcus brochymenae
ATATGTATATATATATATATATATATATATATATATATATATATATATATATATATATTTATGTGTTTACTTTCACATAAATATATCGCAAACGTTTGTAATATGATACACTGGGACGATGACGGAATCTTTTTGTTTCGTTAAATATTTAAATTTTGTTTTGATTATTCATTTGTTATCTCTTATGAAATCATGCAATCTCTGTATTCCTCATTAATGAGAATATACAAATCATTTTATTTGTCGGCCTGCCGTTAATGTTAACCGAGAATGTAAAAACCCAGGTCATCACGACTAATTGAATTTTTCGTGCTCGTTTTGTGTCATCTCACAAAACACCAACCATTATGCACCGATGCAATTCATCATTGTACATTTATTATATTGTTGAATCAAAAAGGCTGATTAAAATGAACCTTTTGTGACTTATTATTATCGTTATTCAATTGCACAAAAACTGATTTTGAGTGTTTGACAACCACATTTTCTACAATCACGATTTACACAAGTTATATAAAAAAATGAATCTACTAAAAATCTCAAGTTACACGAAACGTAGGTAATAAAAAAACATAATAACTGTACGTACAAAAAATATTTACAAATAATATGAAGCGCTAACGCGTGCGACTGTTAGTCTAAATGTTTGTACATTTTTCTTTGGCTCTCTCGTTGCGAGAATTTCTTTCTTTTTGCATGCAGTAGTTAAACATTACGCGTATTGTATCTTACTATGCTATCTAATCCTCCCGCGGTTGCTCACACTCGCTGGCGCAGCAGTAATCTCGTTTAATTGTCGGCTGTAGACGCGAGAGAGTCCCGTTCAATTAGTTTTTCAAATAAACATTAGTTTCCTTAACACGCGGTGCCATAACGGGGAGAGAGCGCGAGGCTGACGCGGCCGCCGCGTGCGGGGCAATGTCGGGATTGGAGCACACGGTTGCGAGTAGGGGGCGAGACGAACCGGAAGTGGGGCAGCCGAAGTCACATTGCGGCCTCGTAGCTGACGTCGCAATCAACTCGAGGCCAGGCAAATTGTAAGAGGTCGAGTATACCGAGTCGACCACACTGTTGCTAATTAATGATATCGCAATTTTGGATCCAACCTGAGCCCATCGCCATCAAGTGCCCATCCCTGTAATAGTGAGATACGCGTGCATCTGTAGGTATTGCCTGAAAATATTTGTACTGTGTCCAAATATAAATGTTCTACGTTACGATTTATTTGATTAAAGTTTTTTTTTCACTTCATAATTATAAAGTCAAACAAAATGTTGAATATGAATTTTAATTATTTGAGTTTACATCCAAGACTATAATTTTGTGTGGAAAATATTAGTTTAGTAATTAAACTTTTACTATGTGAAAATAAATTTTCGTTCTCGCTATAAGAATGGGCACCATGTAGATAAAAAACAATTCCAAAATATAAAGATGAAAATTCACTTGATTCAAATTGCCATTTTCTCATTTAATTACGACAAAAATCAACATAATTATTCTAAGTGAAAAACAAGATAAACAATGTCATATTTCGGATTGTCTTAGCCGTTAAAAGTCTAACAAATACACAGTCAAATTAATTTGTAATGAAACTTAAGATCTTCCTCCCTACTTAAAAAGTTGATGAAAGGCGAAAGTTGGCACAGTGGCATTTGGCTGTCCACGCGTCAGAGGTTTATTTTTTTATGGGTGAGTTTGTTTTGACTTTTAACAAGTCGGAAAATTAAAATTTGAAACAGAGGAGTTCCACTTTTAAAATGGAGATGAAGTGCCGTGAAGTTGGCCGATCTGACCTGTCTGCTGTGTTATGACAGGCGGGTTTGTTTTTAAAATTATTTAAATTTAAATGGGAAATTAAATTTTAGAAATAATGAAATATTAAGTTCGATATTAAAAAATTTATAAATTTAATGGAGCGCGTAAAAAATTCCTAAGATTTATGAATAACTAAACAAAAATTGTCATGACTGTCAAAGTTAAAATGTGTAAACAAATGAATTGTAACATCAATCTTGCATGAAATGTTTGATAAATTTTCAAGATATAAAAGTTTCAACCATAGAATTTGAAAATGTGAGTTCAGTAATAAGTTTGTTTATTATTGAATAATTTAATTCTAAAGTACTTACATATTTTATTGAATTGAATATTTTAAGTTGAATGTATAATAACAGACTTCAAATTTTATGTTGAATTACAAAATTTAAAATCAATTTAGTTATTTCGTATAAATTACTCAATAAAATAACGTCAATTTTTAATTTCTCCTCATAAAAGAATGAAAAATTCAAATTTCTTCAATAATACGGTTAATCAAAAAATTAATTAAAAAATATTAAACATGTTTTGGTCTTTTATTCTTAATGCAAAAATCAACTTTAGACTTAAATAGAGTTGAATGAAAAAAGAATTATTATAAAGAGTTCCAAACTTTGGCCATTGAAAAATTATTTTCAAAAGTTTGTCAAGTCAATCGTATTTAAGTGTGTTACGAGATTGATTTTTTTGTTGTGCGAAAATGGAAAATACGATGAGCGATAAAGATAAGACGCTGATGTCACAGTGATCGGTGCAAACATGGGTCGCGCCCGGTAAACGTAATTCATTGCGAGTCGCAGGAATGTGAGCGGGATCAGTCACGAATATATAGCCGATTGATCAACGACGGGGGGTTAATGCAACTTTTGCAAAGAGACAAAACGTGCATCGTCCGGTCGGGTGTTATGTTGATGTGGATTATTCACTAATATGATTTACGGCGTATTACGGGCATACACGCTTGACTCACAATGCGCACATAATGCGTCGCATAATTTATTAATTTTACTAATGGTTGCTCTCCATTATTATTGATTTGGGATCGCGGCTCATTCGAACGCACACGCTTTTGATTTATTCTAGTCGTTATCGGCTGGTTAAATCGCGCGTACTGATAATCTCGCGACGACGAAAGTTGCTCTTTTCTTGCGCACGACCAGGGGCCCTTATTTTTTAACACGACCTAGCTGAGAATATCTCGCGTAACTCACTGCACACCCGGAGATAAATTCAATACAAGTTTTCAAATGTATCGCCTCTTTAAACCGCGAAATTAATGACCGCCTCTGCAATTAAAGTTATTTGGTGACAAATGCTTTTGACTGATTTGAACTTGCTAAACATTTCGCTTCTTAAGCTCTCTTTTCATGGAATAGTTTGTATTTGGAGAATAACTTAAACAAACAATTATCATACATCTTCACTCGGATTAAATTCCACAATGAAAGAAATTTTCAATCAAATTTTGAAACAATTTGATTTTCAGGACGTTTTTTAATCTTTACAATGTTTAAAATAGTTCGTTTTCTAGTAGATTATATATTTTCTTTAGGAGTAGAATGTTCAATAATTGTTTATAGTAGTTTTGGGCTACGAGAAATTTACTCAGTTTAAATTAATTTATATTCTTTTCTAAATGAAAATATTTATTGAATAAATGTTTGATTCAATCATTTTCATTAAGAAAAACTGAAAAAAATGAAACAAAAAATACCCCAATTGAGGTCTTTCTTAAAAAAATAATAAGACTTACTTTGTTCTTATTAAATATTTGATAACGATCGATATGAGTCATTCTTTCTATGATAAAAGTTTGATTTTTTTTTACAAAAATCACATAACTTAATTATTAAAGTTAACATTTTGACACAACATCGAAAAGAAAGACAGAAAAAAACATGACAAAACGGTGAAATTCACGGAGCGCGACGTAAAATTGAGACGCATCAAAGGGGCTTAGTGGAGGTCGCGCAATTACATCTGTAAGAGAATCTAGCGAAAACGACGAGCTTCGCAGTGCAGCAAGCGTCGTTTTGTAATTAGTGAAAGAGTATACGGGAGAGGGGAAAAAAGGCGCTGGCGAAAAAGAGGGCGAAAGGGCGAGGAACACGCGGAAGGGTAGCCATAAAAGTTTATGTTCTCCATATGTTGTAATATAGTCGGTAGCGAGAGCGGCGAGCACCGGGGATCGGTAAAATATGCGGGCAATAAGTATGGATTGTTATTAACACGGGGCGCGCGGTGTCCGCCGCGTTTCTGAATCCATTATCTCCGCATGGCGGCTAAAATACCGACCGATATATCCACCCCGGTGTGTACATCGCACCGATGAACGAAGGGAGAAAGAGCGAGCGAGGAGATGAACCGTGCACAAAAGAGAAAACGACAACGTAAAAATCAACAAGCAATCAGAGAGGAGGCGAAAAAAATTGCTTCCTAAATCGAAAACGGATAAACATCCTCTAATTTGGGGTGAAAGGATTTTAATTTGTCGATCTACAAAAATTATTTTTTTTCTTTTTTTTTTTTTTTTTTTTTTTCAAACAAAGTTGAATCTGATAGAATATTTTATTTTAACACGAATCTTGAGAAATGTACAGAATAAAAGAAATTTGTGTGTATCAGCGCGTGGCACAATAATCCCTTCGTAGGAGCGATTCCGGCTGAGACTCTTAAAATGGAAAGACAAATAATCGAGGTGGGGCAAGTACGGCAGGCGACTGATGAGGCCGGTGTGGTTCTAACTAGACGCAATCAAGCGAGCAACCCGGGAGTGTTGCGGCCGTTACGTGAGGGTAGGAGAAGAATGAAGACTAACAGCGCGTCTCTGCTGAGGCTAACCAGAAGTAATGCTACTGTCGGATCAATCTACTTGGACCTCGAAATCCACGGGCGAAAACCAACATCGATAGATAGTCGGATCATCAAATGATATCTTTCTTTTTTCTGATTTTATTTTATTTAGACCGGCGCCCATTCTCCCTCTAATAAAATACAAAATTGAGGTATCATGTGGATCTTTTAGCTTTTGAAATATTTAATAGCTACTTGACCTGTCGCATGATTTATTACGTCCCTAACTTCAACTTATTCTATTTCGCATAATACAATCTTGAGTTAACTAGAAGACTGTAGGTAATCTGATTTAAGGTTAGTCGCATAATGGCATCGTTTACATGAGTTTCTGCATGACAAATTTGTCGGTCTGCCCCTAAAATACGCGTGCAGTTCAGATGAAGCATCTCGCGACAACTTCCAGTGTGTAGAGTATATTACGATATCATTCCTAAACATTCTGCAGTTTATAGCACTCAAGACACAGTTTCTGTTTGTAAGGAAAAAGTAACTTGTAGAATTAATCATACTAAATGCTCTTGTGAACGGTCTGACATTAGTGAATAACCATTTTATGAACCTGAATAAAAATTATGAAATAAAGTAATTAATGATTCCTGAATTTCCTTTCAATCTGTTCTTGCAACTGTAACAGACAAAGTGTCTTACAAATCTTGATATTTTACGCATTTTTGTGACTTATACGAAAATATTAAGAAAGCGGATTTCCACTTCTTTCTAAGTATATAGACTAGAAAAATCATCAATAGAGTAAAAAGGTTAGATTGTAGTTGCATCATTTTCTAAATCAACAAATCATTTGTAAATTTTCATCTTTTGGAAAGAATGCAAATGATAATTTTCCAACAAAAAATTGATTCCAAAATTGAATATTCAAACATTTTATAAGAAATACTAAATTCTTTCAACGTCTTTTCTTTTATGTTTTTGGTACATTTTTTCTTAAATATTTATTTCCTCTGATGCAGATATCTGATAATAACTTTTATTTGTTTCAAAAATATTGATTTATTTCCGGGTTCCAGTCAAAGGTTGGTTTTGAAATTTAGATACAAAACGAAAATTTGTTTCATTTTGTATAAGAATGATTTCATGTGAAACAAAAATATGCATCAGAAAGCAAAATTTGCTGGAGACACAAAAGGTGGTGTCTTTATTCATAAAAAGAAAAGTCTAGAGTTTTCTTAAATAATTATTCATCGAGTAGTGTTGAAAGTTACTGTTTGAGGTTGTGAGAATTGTTTGAAGATTTTACTGAGAGCACAGTATGATTTGAAAATTATACTCTTCCATGTGCACATACATACCTATATTTTCATCAAAGAATCGGGTAAGCCGGGAAAACAGAGTGTTCTAACAATTCTCATAATATATTTCGTTTGAGCACGTAATCGGTCGCGTGATTCATAAATTACATGACGTTTGCAGAGTTCTTTATCTTCTTCACTCTGGTTATCCCGCGGTGGAATAGCGAGCGCGCATCTCAACTGCTTTTCTCTCAGTTGTGGCTTGTCAACGCGCGGAAGGCGCTCCGGAAACAACTCCACGTCGGACGAGAGAGACGAAGCTAACTTAGGTTGATTTAACCGGCGGAGCAGAGGCAGCCCTGCACAGACACACGTAGCGCCAAATTTAGTGAGACGTCCTGACGCCACGACGGATACATAGATATCTTTCGGGAACGCGACCCTTCGCGGCCAAAACATAGTCGCCGCACGAGACGCGCTCTCCGCAAACCGGAGGTAGCCGGGCACATAAATTAGACGTACATCTGTCTCATTCTTACACCTTGCACTGTCCTTTTTCGCGAATTCAGACACCAAGATGAAACGAAGCTCCGCGAAAACGGAAATTCCTCTAAAACGTCTGTTTTGTGTATTTCACAGCGTCAGCCAGTGTCATACACTGACTGATTTACTGTTGGTCATCCTGCAAGGCAAAATCATTGTCAAAAACATTTTAAACTTCTTTTGCCTGCAATGTACTTTTTTATGGTAAACATCTAAAAATTATACAAAGAATCATAAATAATGAAGTAGGTAAATGTTAGGATACTACGAAAAAAAACTCGTTTCCCAATTGTATATGAGAATTTACAAGGCAAAAAAAGGATTTGTCTGGGATAAAAAAATTTGTCTAAATTTGAGTGAGAATTGAAATTACGATGAGGAGGAAGGAAATCCAATTTGAGAGCATAGACAGCGCCATCTTTGGCACGGGTGGTAACAGAAGTGTTGGAAAAGCCTGTTCATTTTCAGTTGGGAGTTGGTGCGATGTGCACGGGTCGCTAGGTATTTATCGCTATCCGAAATACATTCATTTTCATTTCGAACATTACGGGAGTAGGGATAGCATAAGCGGGTGGAGGAGAAGTGGGAGGGGGGGAGGGGGAGAGGGGGTCGGATTGGAGGGTCAGCGGCGGCGGCCAGGGTATTACCAAGAGCCAATGATATAGTGACTATTACCGTCACTACATACCCGGGCCCGGAGTGATGGCGGCTGACTGCGTGCTTCGATAGCGCTAAGCCTGCAGGCAGTAAAATACATCGTACCGGTGGCTGTGATCCGGCCGTATCAATGCTGTTCGGCCGTTACGTGTGACCAACACCACGCGCGTACATCTCGCGACATTAATTCCTTGGCAAGCCAGTGCCAGCGCGACCCCCCTTGCCCCGCCACCTCTGGTTTCGACTCGCCTCTTTCGGCCTCCCTTATCACCGTATCAATTCCACATTTTTACCGTTACCCTCTTCGATCCCATGTCAATACTCTCGAATCTAGTTAGCACTCCGGCACACTTTATCGCCCGCCAGAATTACTGCTCTCTATAATTCTTACGGATACCATTTTTATTTTTTATTTTTTTACTTTCTACTATCTCGATAATCGTAGTTACCGATTTTTCATCTCGAGCCATCAATTCTTAAACAAAAAAAAATCATACTTTTTGAGTGCAATTATTCATTTTTTTTCTATCAAGTTTAATATATTTGCAGGTTATACGATTGTATAATGCAGTGATTAAGTTGCAGTGACAATGCGATTGATAGAATTTTCAATAAAGTCACTAGAAAAAGAAATCTGGAAAAAAGTGAAGTCTTGATGAGAGAAGATAGCGCGTGTGCGACTCCGAGACTTGACTTTTGTCCGTCTCTAGTCGCTAAGAAAAAATTAATCGCATTCCTTGGCGGGTGAATCCGTGCGCTTTCATCTGTGTCGGTGAAAATACCCCATCATTTGTCAAGAATAGTAAATTAATGATGATTGCTGTTTGGCTCGCATCAAGGGACTCCTACGTTCAGCCACAAAAGTTCTCATTTACTTTAATAAAATTATTAACAGAAACACGAAGTTTATGCCTTGGCATTTATCATTCTCATTCAATGACCAAATTATTTCTTTAGATCGTTTTTGGTCGAAATGTTTCAATTAAATCATTATGATATCATTTTATATTTATTACAAACAATTTAATATTAGTAATAAACAGTTTGCAATCATTTTGAATCAGTTTGCATGATGTGAATATTTCTTTTTTTAGTAACAAATTTTAATTATAATTGGAAATACCTTTTTGGGATACTGATAATGTTACATGTATAGAGATAGGTTTTTAAAATAAAATTTCGCGTCATTGGGGGACATAAATATGAAATTTCACTTCTCTGAGAAGAAAAGCTCAAATAGGCCTCAAAAAACCTCTCAAATTAAATACTGGAGAATCAACTGCGATTGCAAGAAGAAAAGAAGTGATTCGAGTATGGCAATAAAACGCACACGGAAAATAGCTTGTATTCTCCATTTCATTTTTATGAAATAATGAATGATAAACATCCCCGAAACGCGAAGAAAGAGTAATAAAAGTCTCGTAAAAGACTGATCAAAACGTGATATAAACTATAAACTATTTGTGCAAATCAAAAGAGATACAATTCGTTATATAACTCACCGATCATGAAATATAATATTTGTAAACATAAATAAACAAAATTTAAAAAATTAAAAATTAATATAAAAAAAAAAAAACGTTTTATTGCGATGGAACACCTTAAAACCAACAAAGTTGAGATTAATTTGATATGAACGCTCGTATAATGATAAGCAATGAAAAATATATTCGCACATATCACGTAAAGATAATAATTGTTGACTATTAATAAATTGAATGATTCATGGAAATATCGCGCAGAAGGTGGAATTGTAAAGGATAGAGAAATAGTGGGCGAAAGATGGGCTGTGGATAATGGAGCTGACAAGCATAATTTCACGGACCCTCGTACGGACCTCGACCGCTGTCATAAGTGTAGTTCGAGGTATTAAACGATCGTAACGGGCGTCGAGCATTAAGGCGGATTTCGCGGCTCAAAGGCCGGCCGCGCGTTACGTACATCCGATCCACAGCGGCACACGCGATTAGGCTACGCCAAGATAATTGGAAAAGACGCGTGGCTCGAGAGAACCAAACATACATTAACCGAGGGCGCTAGAAGCTTTTCTGCTTTCGCCTGTCCTTTGTTTCTCTTACGTCCTCGCTTCCTTCATCCGCAGCATGCATATTTAACAGTGAAATCCTGCAGTAAGAATCTTCCTTCTTCACTTAGTTCACAAATTCGTTCAACTTTTCATACTCCATTGAGTTTGATTGAGACCAGTTTAGATTTGCCAGAGCCAACTACTCGACAAAAATATCAATATTGGCCGAAATTTGAAATTATTTATTCTCTTTACATGTTCATTATTGTTAATAATTTAAATAATTCAAAATTTTATTCAATTAGATTTTAAAATGGTAAATTTTCAGTTGACACATTTTAATCATTTAAACGGTACAATTCCCTAAGCGAAAATTGTAATTCAGCTTACTCAACTGAATCTGACGTGATAAACATGCCTTAAATGCAGTCTATACATGGTTTTCGTAACATCATCAGGTCTATGCAAGTATGTAAAGCTCGATTTCAATGTGGTTCTCATCTAGTATACCATATTAACCAACCAGGGCCTGCAGTCTCGGCCTGATAGATCTTCTTTATACGTTCGAAGTTGTATTTTAATCTTTTTTTTCCAAAGGGGAACATTTTTGTAGTCCAAACTTCTTAACCTTGATAGGACCTGGTTGGATTCGAGCAGTCAAGTTATGTAACAACGTCAGAACCTCACTGGGCAAAACTGATTGCCAGGTTTGGTGCATGCCTGGGGTGAATCAGGGTAACCCTAATAAAATCGTAATCAAGTTTTGGCTCACATTTTTTACTAACTTTTTATTAGGATCAGTTTACTTATTAAACTTAGTAAAATTGTTATTAAATAAATTACATCAGACGGTTCTTTGATATTAAAAAAATTGTCTGATATGATTTTGTATGTATACATTTTTTAAATTTTTGCTTACAAACTATATTGGTTTTGAACTTTTTAGCTATTTATATTTATAAACGAAGTTGAATATCAATAAAATGTCACTGAAATTATAAAATGAAATTCATTTGAACAACTGTGAAGTACTGGTCGCTCGCACTTTGTTAATTTGCTTCCTATTTAAAGCACTTCACTAACAATTGATATACTTGGGTATATAACGGAGAGACACGGCCTCCTTGACAACCCCTGGTTAAAATTAATCGGCTGATTTTCGGGTGAGCATTAAACGCACTAAAATTTTGTATTGCTTTTCACTAGGGACGAAGTGCCCGGTTTAAGTTTGCACTGTGATGTGAATTTTATTCAAACATGTAGTTGAACATTTTGAAAAGGATATTCTACAGGACTTTATTGTTGGAGCATTTTAATTGTCTGTTTTTGATATCGATAATATAAAACGAACGTCGTGTCCGAATATTGCGCATGATTTACGACCTTTCGAAATTGGAAGAAAAGCCGAAAATCGGTTTTATGACCAAGACGTACAAACAATTTCGAAATCTCGAATCAAATCGCATTTTTTGTAGGTATCTTTTTCTTATGTCTTTCAAGTTTGAGCGTGATCAAGTTCAATACGATCTCTGTCCTTTCGTATGCGTGTATATAGAATAAATCTAATTTTTGTTTCTTCATTCAATCGTAAATAATTATAACTTTTTATGTGAAATAATAAAATAAAAAGTAAAAAAATGAATGAATTTGCCAGAATATCGTGTACGAGGAATCTTCTTAGCGTGTCTAGTAGACACGAATCATAACTCGAGGGCAGCAATTAAAGCAGCAAGTGAAAATACGTTCTCCAGTTGGTACCAAGAGCTACCGATGAAACCAGGGATGGCGAACACAGCATGCGTAATCCGAAGAACTCTAGCATTCGCCAGCAATAAACAGTTTCTGTTAATAGCACGACAAAGAGTATCTGAATCAAGGGAGGGACCGGAGCAGGGAGAAGGAATAGCACATTCATAGAACCGCCAGTAAAATACTAACAGCAGATGGTACAGCGCGACGGCAAAGGGCAAAAGCTGGCTGGTGGCGGCGAAGCAAGTTGTATCTCACAGATCTGTCACGTGATTAAGCTTATTAAACGCTTAACTCACGCAGGCTCTGTTCTCTGTCTCTGTCTACAACGAGAATTCCCCTCCTCTTCATATCTTTCTCTTTGCCTAGCAGTATGCATGGTGACTTGGAATATTTGCATCAGCTTGTAAGCATTTTTCAACATAATTATTAAAATAATATTTTTTTTCTCTTCTTTCGCGTGACCAGAAAATTATAACCGTAAAATACAATACACCAAAAATGTAATTATAAAAGTGGTAAAAATATATTCAAAGTAGTTTTTTTTTCATTCAAAATAAATCAGTAATCATTTGCATTTTGTGTTGGGTTTTTATGATGGTGATATTTTCATTATCTTTACATTTTTAGAGACGGAGAAAAAGTACGAGAAGATTAAGATTAACAAGAGGTGGACGAATAAGCACAATAAAGCAGAACTTGGGGATGATACAATTGCCAAGGATCGTGCTCGGTAACGAAACTCCTAAAGTTTGATTTCTGAAGGGAGGTGTTGTTTGATTCAGCCAGGTAATAAAAGTTTGCGGATAAAAAAGGCACAAGACAGCAGCCTGGTACATGCAGATAAGTGTCGTATTGTATATTTCGGGAGAGTTTTGCCGTTACAAAGTGTGTTGAACAAACGTGGACTGGGGATGCTGAGGGGCACGGGAAACAACTTGCTGCAAGACTGCCAGCAGGCGAGCGAACAGGCTCGCACACCAAATCATTGTTATTACGGAATATTACGCGGCTGTATCAGCCGCGCAGGCTCCGTGGCCAATAAAGTGCGGTTACGTTCTCTAATATGGTGAATCTCAATTTTCAGCGCGAGCAAGCGAATGAACGAACGCGTGAGCTAGTTTCCAGCGCTGGCTTTGGACAGCGAAAGTAAGGAGGAACGTTCATTCACTGATGAATTTCGACAGCAATTGTTATGCGCTAGTTGGTCGGCTCCTTCTAATGACCGGGAATTTAAGCCCGTACGTTCACAGCGAAAAGGCTGAAAATCGTTTTCCACACCGAATAGACCGTTCATTCGAGCTATGAGCAAAAAGTTATGTTACGGCTACTTTTTCTTATAACCAAAACTTATTGTAATTATGCTATCGAAAAATACAGCTTCGCCCTCTCGTTTGTCAATATGGTCCTCGTTTTCTGCTGTGACTATATATACTAGGTTATGAAAAATCTCAAATAAAACACTTAACGGCCTTTATACCATTTTTTTTTCTTCATCGTTTTACGTTTCATGATATCATGGTAGTGACATTTTTCAATGAGGATAATTAGCGATTCTGCTGTAACTTGATTGCAAACAATTTGTGATTATAAATTAATCTGTGAGTAGGAACAAAAGTGGCCGTGCAATTCAAATGAAGTTATGCACGATATTTTCGTAGGTTTAACCATGTACAGTATTAATTTACAAAAACATTAGTGTGTAAAAAAGTCGGTGTGGCCGGGTGATTCCATATTGAATCAGAACAGAAATAATTCAGTTAACTAAACAGAAATAACCAAATTAATTTTTCGAAGTGGTGGGAGTGAAACAAAAAAAAATGAATGAGTTGAACGTTGTAAAGTTTTCGCGCATTAATGTCTGGTTTTTCCCCTGGATGTAACATACATCCATAGAAACAAATTGATAAAAAGCTCGTTGCGGACGAATTTCCGTTCTGTTTTTAGGTACGTGTTTTGTTTGTTTTCGGCACAAAAATGACAAAAGCATTGTTGCGCCAACACTTTTCATATTTCATTCAAAAAAGGTTGCAACGCGACTAGAAAGCAAGTGCGGAAATTGTTTTCCGGCGATGAGATTGCGACCACGCGGAAGTATAACTCCGATTAGCCAATCCGACATTCGATAAAATAATTGATCAAATATATTTCAATTTCAGCGCATATTATGCCAGGCCCGAAAGAGAGTAATTCAATGGAAAATATAAATATTCATTTGCGGGGGATTTAAACTGCGCGCTTTCGAATGATTTATATATATACGCAAAATAATAATTTAATTTCAGCACGGCTGGGTGTGTACGCGCCGATACAAAATCGCACGACAAAAATAATAAATAAAATTGTCGTGTCGAACTGCTGATGATTTCGATATTCCGCACTGGATTTTAGTCGCGCCTATATCTTCCTGGCGTGATATTTTTTTTATGTTATAAATTATCCGTACCGCTGGCGAGTCTCAGGCGAAGCCGAATTTATCTCGCGGCAACGCTATCGAAGGCTCGTTATCATTTGCACCCAAAACGCATTAGGCTCTGCCAATATATTTTTATTGACAAAAATAAAATTTCTGCGGAAGCAACATATGGATTTTGCAAATATTCAACAATAAAGAGGTTTCGTATTTGTTACGTAATGCCAAACATTACGTTTTAATTATAAAATAAGTTCATAAAATTGTAGACTTAGTTTAACATGAAAAATATCCCATATCGAAATTTTAGACCTCACTTTGGTCCAATCAGTTATTTTTCGAACTACTACTGATTTTCTATTCGACATTTTTATTTTCGTTTGAAACTCATTCCAAACTTTTTTCAACTTCAGTCAAAATTTAACGATTTTCAAAGTGGCTTCTTTCACTTCTTGGCTATTAATTAAGTATCTTCTCATAATTATTATCCTCAATTTTTCAGATATTTTTTACATTTCATTTTGACTTCTTCGACTTCTGTGCGAACAATCAAAATTTCAGTGTGTATCTATTCTCTTTTCGGCTTTCTTTTAATCTAAGTTTAAGTCTTTTTTTAGTTTTTTCAAATTTTCTTACACTAATTCATATTTTAACTTATTCTTTTTTAGTCTATTTTATATAGAATACTCGTAGAAATTAAACACTCAATTAATATATTTTCTTTTGACTCTGCATTTGAGTCAATTAGCACGATTAGATCGGGGCCTATGTTTCTACTTTGTAATCGTGCGTCCTGCGTTCGATTCCTTGTACGATCAAATTATATATGCGAATTTTTCGTTGTTAATTTATGATTAAATTGATATTGTGTGGTATTGATTGTTTGTGATTATATATGTAATAATATAAAATAATTTTTCAAATATGAGTAGTGATACATATATGTAACTGACGCGAAAAAAAGTAATAAGTGTAACAAAATTTTCTGTGGCTCAATGTTGACTAATATTTGTTTGTCAAAATATTGATTTAAATCGACAGTTTGAAGAAGAAAAAAACAATATGTTTAAAAGACGTTTAAAACAGGTTGAATAGAATTTAAAAAAGATTTCTATAAAACCTTCTAGAAACTAGTAAAAGCTAAAGATGTTGAGAAGAGGTTGAGAAATGCAATCTTTTCATTCCAGTTTGAACCTTTTAGGCTTTTTTCAGACTCCGTTTTCTCTCTCCTTCATCCCTTTTTAGAAGTTGAAAATATCGTCTTGGGATTACATTAATTTTTTATGTAAATTATTTTTAATGAGATAAAAAAATATTACACAAACAAAAACAATCTTTCATATTAATAAAACGTTTGAAAAATGAACAAATTAATTATTCATCCATTGAAAAAATGATTTATACATCGCAAAGTAAATTGAAATATTATTAATTCAATTTAAAGAATTTGAAAGCATGACAATTTAGAACATGAAATCAATAAACATTTGATTAGAATATTCTGAAGATTTTGAAACACTGTTTACCTCTTGTAGTAGAAACGTGCATTAATACACTAAGGTGTTCATATTTCCACTAGAAACCAATTAAACCAATTTTTAAAATTCAGTTAAATTAAAATTTGTTACAAAATCCATCGTTTAATGGCTGCATTGATAAATGATTTTTGCAACACGTTCGTGGAATGGGTTTCTGCTGACCCATGAAATTGTGTGAGAAATGGTAAAGAAAATAATTGGAATGGAAGACAATTAGACTGTGAGTACATTCCTGATAAAAAAAGTCCTGCTTTGACAAGTCTGGAAATAGCCCTCTTCGGATATGCCACGTTTTATAAAACTGTACCAAATTTAACATGATTAAACAAAAGTACTTAAAAGATCGAGAGATGTCTTTCAGTGACTGATGGCGTGAAGCGCAAAGCTGTAGAGGAAGGTATAGATTCCATGGTTAAATATTTCCGGTCAAAAGATAAGCTATTTAATGAAGATTATTTGGGTTTGGCATAATTCGACTTTGCTCACACAATAACTCGGGATGGCCTAAAAGAAGAACACCGATCTCAGCACCAAATATCAAGCAAAAGGTGACGTCTCTTGCTTGAATGGACCTAAGATTCACAAAAACTGACGCCCGATTTAAAACTTCAAGTATCCTGAAGAAATATGAATTAAAAATAACGGATCAAGAACAAATTCAGGTTTTTCTGATTGCATTAGGAACGGGCATCACCGAATTGATAAAGGCAGAGGCGATAAAAGCGCTCTCGGATACGTCGAAAGAAGCATTCAACAAATAATTGATTGAATTCACCTTTTGGCGAAATTCATGTTGTCACTCGCCTGGCGGGCTTTTATCGTCCCTACCCACGAGGAAAAATGTAGTGGACGACGCCTCGGTAAACAAAAGGCTATTCGGTAGCAACTTCGCGAATAAAGTAAAAACGTACAGGCCTGTGAGAAAATGGCGTGAAAATTACTTAAAGCAAAGTTACCAAAATCATTCCGCAACCAGTTTAACAACAACCGACGAATCCCCCGGTTTCGGAATCACATCAAAACCACGTAAACCCGAAAACAGATCAACAAGCCGGGACAATATGAAGGGGTACTGGAAAATCATGCCCAAAGATCGTGCTCTTGCTCCCATTTATGATCACAGAAGCATTAAGAGGTAAGCTCTTAGTAGATCGCTTCTTTTCGATAGTAAATGGGAAAAAATAACCGATACAGACGTTCTGAAGGCCATAACAGGCTATAAAATTAATAATCAAACGAACGTACCCTTAAGTGAAGTTCGATTGTAATTATATGTAAAGTCTCGTTCGAGACGATTGATCTGTAGTTCCGCTACTTTACTCTAAATGTCACAACTTTTGAAGTTAGGATTTTTTCTAGTGACTATCCCCTCACTAGTCCTACCCTTCAAGTTCAGAGTGATAATGGATATGATATATATCTATAGAAAAAGGAGTCATTCTTTAATTAGGATGGGTAAAAGTCCACTTTTGGGAGAGACTTATTGTCCGGATAAGCGAAAATATTTTGATGCAGTTTACTTGTAAAAGACAACTTATAACCTCTCAAGCAATTTGAAACAAACTTATCGTTTGTAATCAAACGCGATTTTGTTTGGAATTGCTTTAGGTGGCCTGCAAGTTTCACTTCTAATAGGCCCTATGAGTTGATCTGGGCCTTGACCTCGACCTGTCTCGACGTGGACTGGGGTTTTGCCTCCGACGCTAATATTCCTTGAACTTCAGGGTCTTCGGGTTCTCTTTGGGTTTGAAAGTCGACCCCTGTTCTTTGGCAAGCCCCTTCCGTTTTCGCCTGGGCAGTTGTTTGTGCGTTGCGTTTGGGTTGTCGATCCTTTGCTGACAGGAATTCCTTGCTTACTGTAGACATTGACTTTGCTGATTTAAGTCGATCAGCGAAGTTTGAACCAAAAAGAGATAAATCCCGTGTCGATTACTCTAAAATTTCCTTGTATTTTTTGTCTGGGATTCCTGGGATGATACGTGCTCTTACAGACTGTTGATAATGTGCCTTGGCTAGTAAATTTCTCGTTTCGTACAAGAAGCGAAGAATCTTGTTTTTGTTAATTTTTTTTTTCGCGCACATCAATTCTGCGATTCCTTAATCTAGAGCTGACATGACTGATCTGAGTGTATTCTGCGCTGCTTTTCAGTGAGTGTCTCTTGATTTCACTGAGTCGTTCACCGCTGCGATGAGTCCGGGGTTAAGCTTCGGCGCCTCTAAAATACACTCCTGTTGACGAACGTACTTTGACAACAATTTCTTCTTTTCATAGGCTGTAATGTCCTTTTGGATCCAACATTTCCATCTGGTGGCAATATTTGGATTTAATTGCAGCACACCTGGAGTCTCCAACTCGGGGATTTTTCCTAGAATTTCCAAAACCTCTTCGTCCAACTCCATCTTCTCTGATTGCTCTGAATCCTTCAATAATTTGTCCTTGTTGTTATTTCCATTTCCATTCTTGGGGTCGTCCGGAGTCACAAGGTTTTGGTGGTCAGTAAGTACGTGGTTAGGGTCACCAAAATGCACACCGTTCGCATTTGGCCGGGCTTTGATTGAACCTGCGACGTGGTTGGTTGTACCTCCATTTCTTATGGAAATTCAGATTATAACTTTTCTTCAATTTTGCCTGAAGTCTGTTCATGTTCTCAGTTCCTTTCTTCCTGTCCTTCTTCTCGTATTTCCTCTTCTTTTCCATGATGGTTTTTTAATCACAAAATTGAATTTTTTGCAAAACACGTTGTATCTTCATTCAGCAAAAAGATCGTGATAAAGGGTGAGACGAGTGAGGGGATAGTCACTAGAAAAAATTTTAACTCTAACAGTTGTAACATCTAAAGTATCGGAACTACATATTGACCTTTGAGAACGAGATTTGTAATATAATTCCTTTTACATTCACTCTACCTGCGAAACCAGTTCTTCGAGAACCGAAACTCTCTATCTTTATGATGAAAACCTCATTGATGATTAGGTCATGACATGAAGTTCTTTTGTTGCCACTGAAAACGTCGATTTTGTCTTGTATGTAAGTACGCTTTTTGTAACTCTTCAGTCTCAGAAAAGCGGATCGAAGCATTTCAAAAATAACAAAAAACCTTTATACTCTATAACGCTGAGCTTTCATATTTCATCTGCTTTCAAAATAGCCGGTTTAAACTATTTCCTTCTGTGTTGGATTAGAATAAGCCAAGAACATCAAAAGTGTGTTGATGTTTCTTCCACATTTTCACTGCAGCTTTCACACATAAGAAAGTCTTGCATTCCGATTAAGTGTTGAAACTCGTTTAGGTTTCTGTTTCCAGTAAAACTCTCTGTGACGATCCTAATGTTATACCCAAGTAGGAACTTGCCCAGAATTTTCCTAGTTCAACTTAGCTTCTGGATAAACTTCGAATAGATCTACTAGTCTAGACTATCATGGATAGTCACTGGGTAGAAATTGGTCCGTAAAACTATTTTATTTTATACTCTTCTAATGTAATTTTTCGCTCACCCAAAACGATGTAGTAACTGACTATGTTTTCTTATAAAAATTTAGTATCTTCTTACTTTTAAAATACATTTTGTTACCCATGCAAAACTCGACAATTACTGGCTAGATACTAGTTAACTAAACTAGAATAATCTTGTAGCACTGAATTCTATTTAAAAACTTATAACTGATAAACTATACAAAATTTAATGTTTAATTTGAGTTAAAAATAAAAAAGTTGAATACAAATGTTTTTGATTTTTATCATCCAATTTTGAATATTCAGCCGCACAAAAACAAAAAGGACATAATATTTTGAATCGATTAAAGTGATATTAAATTTTCCCGGACAATAACCTCTATACTACAGAAAAAAGATAAATCTAAATTTATATTTATTGAAGAAGGATAGACATAGCAAAGTTGACTGAATTAACTTAATTTAATTGGGTAGTAACTTGTTATACTTGATTTTTCATACGTAATAAACACGTGTTCTCGTAAAACAGATTCGTCAAATATTGTGGAAAGTGTGACAGTAGTTTAAAGTAGATTAAAAAGATGTAAGCATTGTTTTTATATTATTATTTTCATATATTATTTTTAAGTGAAAATAAATATAAACATTTTTTATTTCTCCACATGGCATGCAGGATTTTATGTGATGATGAGCATGCCATTAGTAAAAATCGGCAAGCGAAATATTATTCACAAATGTTTGTTGACGCGGCATCTATTGAGTATGACCTTGATATTTTAGTAATTAATGTTCATAATTTAATCCACGCGGCCGATGATGTTTTTTTAACATGAATTGTAGTTTAAGTAATATAATTGCGTTTCCATTTGAAAATTTCTTCGGAGAATTGAAAAGTATGTTGAGATCAAAAAACCGACCTCTTGCGCAGGTGTGTCGTCGACTGTACGAAAAATATGTAGCACAAAACAGGTCTGAAGAACAAAATTTGAAAAATTTAATTTGAGTTGTACGAAATCGATTAGATGAACATAACGTTAAACATGTGACTAAATTATAATTTAAAGAGTCGATCTTAACTTGTTCCAAACCAAATAATTATATTTTATTAAAAAATAGATCTGTTTTTGAACTTAGGGATATGATTGTAGAAAATAACATTGTGACTTTGATTGGACGTAACGTGGTGAAGAAAAAACCGATTTTTAAATTCTCCTGTAATTCTGCTAATTTTGATTTAAACGAACTAAAAGACCAAGTAACAACTTTTAGATTATTCATTTTCCAATTACTCAAGTTCATTGAATTCATCATCTGCTTCTAAAGTATCAACAAAAAAACAAAAAAAGCCATCACGAGAAGGAAAAAGCGTTTCAAGTAAGTTTTCACATAAATAAAAAAAGGCCATTCATTTCAAAGGTGCATACAAATCTACAGTATTCATAAATATACAATTGTTTCAATTTTTTTAGGTAAGATTGAAAATTAGAAGACAACTAAATCATCTGCCATATCTATTTTTAAAAAGATCAAAGAGACAGCCAACAAAGGGAGTCACGACAAATGCACGCCAATATTGCAGGACCTAACTCCCAAGGCAAACACTGGAATTCCGAAGAACCAAAAAAAAAGAAACAGATGTGATAGAAGCAGGAAGAAAATATAATACTTCGAGTAAATATGCTAAATCGTCGGAAAATACAGGTATGTAAACTTAAAAAAATCTTGTGGATCTCATAAGCTAGTCATCACCAATTAACCTTACAATGTGATTCCCACGACAAACTCTGTCTAACATAGCAATCCTTCACTTGAGAATCGTGGCATAATCCTTTTTACTCAGAGACACGTTATTCTATATGTTGTATAAATCATGATTTTTATGGTTCCTTATTATAGATTTTTCGACATCGGACTTCCTGAGCAAGCAAATTGAACTGAAAAATTCAACAATTGAAGGTTTGTGATCTCTGTACCACCTATCAATACTCTTGATGAATAATAATAAACATTTTATTATACTTATTTTCTAATTTTTTCAGTTTTGACCAAATTTATGCTACCGCGATTTGAACAAATTATTCAGATGCATAATAAACAAATAGAACACAAATTGGTAGTAATCAACACTAAGTTGGACAGCATTTGTCTGGATCAAGAGGCGAAGAAATTGGCTGTGGTGAATGCAACGACTTTTGGATCAAAGTATGAGATCACCATCCCAGTAGAAACTATTCAAGACTTTAACAGTTTGGATGAAAGATTAAAAGAAAAAGATGTGGCTAAAGACGTGGTGAGTTAATACTTACTTTTTTATAGTGTAAATTGTATAGATTTGCATATTGATAATTTTATTGTTTTTTTATTATAGGAAAACTCAATGCTTTCGTTATTCGATAGAAAAATTGCACTACCCAGGAATATTACCAATATTTTGAAAGAATGTTTGAAGAAAGAGGTGGCTAAAAATTTATTATTACTAAAACATTTATTGACTACATCTATTTTTTGTTTCAGCGTTCCTTCTTCAGATGTCAAAAACAAATTCAAATTCTGATATGAACAAACAATCAATCTAGAAGTCTTTAAGCGAAGTGATTTCCAATGTTGCTGACTGGGACAATGGAAGGAAAGCGAATAAATCAATTAAAAACAAAATTACAAGTAAATGAGTACGATTATAAGATTATATTGTATTCGTTAGTATAATTTGAAGCAAAAGTGAGGGGATACAAATAAATAATTTAATCATACAACAGTCGTTTTAAATGTTATTATTTCAAAATCAAAATTGAACAAAAATATAAATGCAATATAAAAAAATAACGTAAGTTTCTAGGCAGTATTTTTATATAATCTAGCCAGTTTCCGACCAGTACTACTAACTAGTACCTATCTAGTTTGACTGACTAGCGACTAGAGGGACAGAGCGTGACGTTACGGGCCTGATACTAAGTAGTTGTTCTGATGAGGTTGTAGCCCGAAACTAGTAAAGTCTAGTCTATTTCTTGCCAATTACAGGTCTAAAATCTTACTGGGGTTCCTGTTTTGATCTCTCATAAAGAAAATACCATCTTTCATTACCCAAGTAAAAATTTCAAACAGTTTTTAGATAGAAATTGTCCAGTTTTTACTGGTTTCTGGCCAGGACCTAGTCAGAAATATTAGCAAGTGTCTGGCTAGTTTCGTCACGCACTGTTACGCCAGTTACTGGCCAGTGCCACTGGGCAGGCTCTTGCAAGTTATTCGGCAGAAACTCCTCAATTCTTGTGCATTTTCTGGACCGAAATGAGCTAGAAATAAGGCATAAAATTAGTCGTTATAAAGATTGCTATTTACGTGACAAATGGTATGCAAGAAAACTCGTAAATTACTGAATATTAAATTTTATTAATTAATAAAAATATATAAATTTCAAAGTATTACACTCGTTCATTGAAACAAAAACAATTTCTTAACAATTTTCTATTTTTTAAGTACTCGTAAATTTAATCTAATGTTAATACTTAAAGAAATAATAAAGTAATAAATAAATAATAAGTATAATAATGAGTAAAATAATAAATAAAGAAAACACTAATTTTTCGTGGCATTTTCGGCTGGAGGAATTATCGGATCTTCTTGGTCTTTTGCTTTTTTCGTTTTTATCCTTCCCCCATCCCAGCCCTGCACATTTGTAGTGACATGGCTCAGGGATTTGTGCATTGTTGACACATTTAAGCTCACTCCATTGGCTTTATAAGCCATCAGTAAAAATGCTAAAATAATAAATAAATATCATTCACCTAATCAACTTAAATTAATTATTAAAATGAATGAATCATCATAAACTCACATTCCAAAACGCCAAAAAAAAAAAAAAAAGAACTTCGTAACGATTAGGACGCGTTTACCAGCAGTTTTTTTTGCGCAGTAAAATTGAGCGCAACCTCTTTTTTAAAACTGGCTTTCATTATCGCTGTCATGTTTCGAGTAAGGGAATACCTCTTCTCGAACACTGAGACCATGCTGTTTTCCTAAAAAAATAAAAAGATATAAAATATAAAAATAAAAGATTTAATTTTTGAATTTCATAACAAAAAGTTAATGATGACAGCTCACTAAATCTTGTATGACATCCTTGTCTGACAATTTCTCTTCAAGTTGGTCGAAAGCTTCCAAGGTTGGAAGGGGTAACTCAATTTTGTATTTATTTAAAAATGTAGCTGCGTTGACGACGTCGAAATTTGCGCTTTCTGATTTCAAGCATAAGCCGTCTAGCTTTGTTTTTAAATCAGAAATTTCGTTTCTCAACGGTTTTATATGGAGATCAATTAATTGTTCCATTCTTAAAGTAAATAATCAGCCAACCCTGAAAATCATGACAGAATTTATGAGTTAGAATTTGAATTTGATTATCAAGTATATTTATAATATATATGTATGTAGCTTTTTTTTATATTACTTTGCTCATCAGGATCCAGTTCAGACTTAGCCCTAGAGGAACCAGCCGACGGAGGTGCAAAATTTGGTTTGCTCGTTGACTTGACTGTCGCATGAATGTTCCGTAAGGAAACCATTTTTTCGTTGTCCGCGTTGCAGACTTTTTTCAGTGACGCACTCTGGTTTAATTGATTATTGGATTTCGTACCATCAGCCGACTTGTCATCCATATCGAACACATATCTTCGCGGAGTAAGTTCCATCACTTCACTATGCTGAATTGGCTGCTTTAAGACATTTGCAGACTTCATCTGCAGCTTTGGCTTTTTGGCCCGTGGAAAAGCTCTGTTGCTCAAATTGCTTGAGTCAGAATCGTAGTCACCTGGAAATATTGATGAACAATTTTAAAATTTGTACAACAAACAACAAAATTGAAAATATGATAACTATTATTGCTACAATAAATTTGATTTCAAAACAACTCTTACGGCATTCATGGTCAGACTCATTGTCGAATTGTTGCAGATTCGACTTTGTAAATATAGCACGCATTTTGCTCTCTTCTTTTATTTTCTTTATTAAGGCTTTTTCTGTTTCTTTTGAATGTCCTTCTCCGTCTGTAGTGAAAACAGTTTTTTCTTTTTGGAGCCGTGTTAACTTTGTTTTTGCTTCCCGATAATTTTCTGAAATATTTAATAAATTATAACAAACTAACGTTAAAGCTATTTGAATAAAAATCGTACCAATTACAAAACACTTCAAATTTCATTGTTTCATAAAAAAAACTTACTGGCTTTTCCTTTTAATTCGACTTTGTAAGTTTCCCAACTAACATCGAAATCTTCCATGTTTTTTAACATGTGCTCAATTTCTTTGTTCTTTTTTGCGTCGTAAGGTGGAGAAGGATAATAAGCGATTAATTGCGTGTCATCGTCATCATAATCAACCCAACCTCTCGGGACAGCTTCGATAGACTTTATTTTATTTGGGCCTTCATCTTCAATGAACTCCACAAGTAAATACTTTGTGTTCGTGTCTACACAAACGAAAACAAACATTTAAAAATGTAAACACTAACACTCATGGCAATTGTGAAATAAACCTAAATGTAAGCAATGTAAATTGTTTTATGAAAATAATTAGAGGTTATTTTTTCAAATATGAATGAATGAACAAAACAACATGGGTATTGACGAATTATTGACGAATGATAATGATGACAGGGAACAAAATGTCAAATTAACCTCAAATTAAACTAATTAAACTTTTCACTCACTGTCAAGATCATCCATTGCTGACGAAACAAGATTCTAGCAACTAGAAAACAATTACACAACTGAACTCATTCAACTGAACTCAATCATCAACCTAACTCAATAAACTTAACTGAACTTAACTCTTCATCAATTTTTGGATTTTGGAAGATACAAATATACACGTCCGCACGATTCAAAGCCGAAACGAAAACTGATAAAAAAAGAGAGATAGTGGGGGCAGCACTTTTCAATATGGTGCTGAAATGAAACAATTCAAAATTCATGTTAATGAAATTAATCAACTCGAACAAATTAATTAATCTGAACACAAAGTAATTATAATAAATAAAATTTCAAATATTCATTTTTAATCTGGCGGGAAACTTGAAATTTTAAACTAGACTTAATATTAATTCATATTTAATATCCATAAAATAACATGAGTGTGAAATTGAAATTAAAATAAATAGCATAAATAAGGCTTTGTACATTTAATTTATTCAGTCTTATCTCGAACAAAGGTTTCAGTATAATATAAAAAAATGTCAGTTGTTTTAACAAAATGTTTTGTCAGTTTTTTAATGTAAAAGAGGCATAACATAGATTTTTGAAAGATTTTTCTTTTTCACAGTCAACCTAACCAATTTTTGTTCTACATCTTGGATTCTAATTTGAAATTCATCAGAATATTCATCTTTCAACTGAAACATGTCAAATCGCTCTGAATTACATGGAAAATTAAAAATTGTTTTTTTTTGTAACAGTGCAACCGATCAAATTAATTACATTATTTGATACTACCATATCATGAATTTCAAAAACCGATTTATTTTTTAATAAAATGTAATTGTTAGGTCTTCCACAAGTCAAAGTTGATATTTTAAACTGCAATCTAGCCACGTGCCTAATTTTATGTTCATCAACTCGCACTTTTAAAATTTCAATCTCATTTTTCGTTCTAGGTTGGTCTTTAAATACTAAAAATTTTTCATACAGCCTGCGACAAACTTACACCAAGGGTCGATTTTTCGAACGTAACAGAAGCTTCAAACTTCCTAAAAAATTTTCAAATGAAAAAGCCGAAATATAACTCAAGCTACATTTATGATTCTTCGCATCATCTGCCGCATGAATTAAATTATGGAAGTTAATTACTAAAACATCCAAATCGTACTCATGGGCAGCTAAATCTACAAACATCTGCAAATAATATTTTGCTTGGTTATTTCTACTAACTGCATACTGCTCACTACATAGTATGCGGCAAGCCATATGAAGAAAAAGGAAATGCTTATACTTTTTTTCATTTAGAATGTCTTTCAGAATTATTGGACCACAATATAGAAGAAAAAATCTCTATTCGGTTGCTTTCCACATAGCTATATGGTCTGGTGGTCTAGGCCTATGATTAAATTCTAATGGAATTTCGTTTCTAAATCCTTTCATAAGTTCTGAAAACCATTGTTTTGCACGAAGAGAAATTTTGTAGCGATTATCATTGAGCCAGTACAATAGTAATTTCTTCATTACGCCTAAACACATTAAGTGCATGAAGTCAAGCACAAAGTCAAAAATTAAATTCAAAGTAGGAATATTTACTAGTGGCGTATCTCCATTATGATGATCAGGACATTGTTTATTTCTAAAAGACTCATTATTCCTCTCAGGAGCATCGGTTTCTGGATAGACAATTCTATTTTTGTATGCTAAACCTTCTCCAGTACATCTTTCACAAGCATCATAAGCGCAATGTCAACATGCAATAGATGTTTTGACATTCCGTAATAAATAGCTACCGGAAAAGGTTTATATATGTCAGGTTTATGGAAAATTTTTGTTAAAATAGGCCAAAATTGTTTTTTGCTAGATTTGTAGAGGGGTAAACCATCAATGTTAACTTGAATTTTAATTATGCCATCATGTAATTTTGTGTCAATGCAAGCTTCTAGACCACTTTTCAAGCCAAAATACACAAATTCTCCATCATCCTAGGAAGAGATACTATATCTTGCAGAATTTATTTTTAAAAAGGTTTGTCCACATTTAGGAAGCTCAGGTAATAATCTTCTCCGCAAGATTAATAATAACTTGCTCAAGTGAGTCAAAGGCATATTACATTGGATAGCCCACTTCATCAATTCTTCGCACTCGTTGGGCATGTCGTTATTATTGTAATCATCCAGAATCTCGTCTAAGATAGAGTTTTCGTTGCTGTAATAATCACTTTCGTTGAGAGTGTCGTTCCTGTCAAGGTCAAGTTGACAATGTTCAAAATTGAAATTTTGAATCTCATCATCTTCGTGTCCATCTCTGGGGTCTGGATTCGAATCATAATTAAAAGATGATTCAGGTGCACCCATGTCATTATTCTCATAATATGACTCGAATACTTCCAATGCCAATGTTTCTTCCCCGTTGTCATCGAACGAAAATAGTGGTGTCGAAGGTGATGGATTATCTTGAAATGAAAAAAATGTGAAAATCAAAAATCAAAAAATTGTATCAGAGTTGATAGAGAAGAAGTATTTTTGACAGTGACAAAGTGATATTTAGGAGAAAAGCCTTAGTTGTGCTTAGAGTCTTTGAGTTACAAGTCTTTAAAACTGTTAAAAAAATGGATTCAAACGTAAAATATTTGAGAATAAAATATTTATATAAACAAGTCACCTTTTTTATAAATTTTCCGACGCTTTCTATATTTTTCGGATCGAGATCTTGCAAGGGCCCGCTTTCTATATAATTTTTCCATTGATGGTTGATTTGTTTACCGCTGTAAAAAAAACAATTGACTTGTAATATTCAATACATCAAAAACAGTTTTCAAAATTGAATGGTC